>RCUC01001267.1:0-121162 GCA_003697995.1 Taxidea taxus jeffersonii | reverse complement strand
AACAAATTTGACAATCTGGAAGAAATGGATGCTTTCCTAGAGACATAAACCGCCAAAACTGAACCATAACCAGTAAGGAGATTGAAACAGTCATCAAAAATCTCCAAACAAACAAAAGCCCAGGGCGAGATGGCTTCCCAGGGGAATTCTACCAAACATTTAAAGAAGAATTAATTCCTATTCTCCTGAAACTGTCCCAAAAAATAGAAATGGAAGGAAAACTTCCAAACTCATTTTATGAGGCCAGCATCACCTTGATCCCCAAACCAGACAAGGATCCCATCAAAAAAGAGAATTACAGACCAATATCCTTGATGAACACAGATGCTAAAATTCTCACCAAAATACTAGCCAATAGGATCCAACAGTACATTAAAAGGATTATTCACCATGACCAAGTGGGATTTATTCCAGGGCAGCAGGGTTGGTTCAACATCCGCAAATCAATCAATGTGATATAATACATTAACAAAAGAAAGAACAAGAACCATATGATACTCTCAATAGATGCTGAAAAAGCATTTGACAAAGTGCAACATCCCTTCCTAATCAAAACTCTTCAAAGTGTAAGGATAGAAGGCACATACCTCAATATTATCAAAGCCATCTATGAAAAAACCACTGCAAGTATCATTCTCAATGGAGAAAAACTGAGAGCTTCTCCATTAAGCTCAGGAACACAGCAGGGATGTCCGTTATCACCACTGCTATTCAACATAGTACTAGAAGTCCTAGCGTCAGCAATCAGACAACAAAAAGAAATTAAAGGCATCCAAATCAGCAAAGAAGAAGTCAAACTATCACTCTTTGCAGATGATATGATACTATATGTGGAAAACCCAAAAGGCTCCACTCCAAAACTGCTAGAGCTTGTACAGGAATTCAGTAAAGTGTCAGGATATAAAATCAATGCACAGAAATCAGTTGCATTTCTTTACACCAACAACAAGACAGAAGAAAGAGAAATTAAGGAGTCAATCCCATTTACAATTGCACCCAAAACCATAAGATACCTAGGAATAAACCTCACCAAAGAGGCAAAGAATCTATACTCAAAAAACTGTAAAGTACTTATGAAAGAAATTGAGGAAGACACAAAGAAATGGAAAAATGTTCCATGCTCATGGATTGAAAGAATAAATATTGTGAAAATGTCTATGCTACCTAAAGCTATCTACACATTTAATGCAATGCCTATCAAAATCCGATCTAATTTTTTCAAAGAAATGGAACAAATAATCCTAAAATTTATATGGAACCAGAAAAGACCTCAATTAGCCAAAGGAATATTGAAAAAGAAAGCCAAAGTTGGTGGCATCGCAATTCCAGACTTCAAGCTGTACTACAAAGCTGTCATCATCAAGACAGTATGGTACTGGCACAAAACAGACACATAGATCAATGGAACAGAATAGAGAGCCCAGAAATAGACCCTCAACTCTATGGTCAACTAATCTTCGACAAAGCAGGAAAGAATATCCAATGGAAAAAAGACAGCCTCTTCAACAAATGGTGTTGGGAAAATTGGACAGCCACATGCAGAAAAATGAAATTGGACCATTTCCTTACACCACACACGAAAATAGACTCAAAATGGGTGAAGGACCTCAATGTGAGAAAGGAATCCATCAAAATCCTTGAGGAGAACACAGGCAGCAACCTCTTCGACGTCAGCCGCAGCAACTTCTTCCTAGGAACAACGCCAAAGGCAAAGGAAGCAAGGGAAAAAATGAACTATTGGGACTTCATCAAGATCAAAAGCTTTTGCACAGCAAAGGAAACAGTCAAAAAAACCAAAAGACAACTGACAGAATGGGAGAAGATATTTTCAAACGACATATCAGATAAAGGGCTAGTATCCAAAATCTATAAAGAGCTTAGAAAACTCAATACCCAAAGAACAAATAATCCAATCAAGAAATGGGCAGAGGACATGAACAGACATTTCTGCAAAGAGGACATCCAGATGGCCAACAGACACATGAAAAAGTGCTCCACATTACTGGGCATCAGGGAAATACAAATCAAAACCACAATGAGATACCACCTCACAGCAGTCAGAATGGCTAAAATGAACAAGTCAGGAGATGACAGATGTTGGTGAGGATGTGGAGAAAGGGGAGCCCTCCTACACTATTGGTGGGAGTGCAAGCTGGTGCAACCACTCTGGAAAACAGCATGGAGGTTCCTCAAATAATTGAAAATTGAGCAACCTTATGACCCAGCAATTGCACTACTGGGTATTTACCTTAAAGATACAAAAGTAGTGATCCGAAGGGGCACGTGTACCTGAATGTTTATAGCAACAATGTCCACAATAGCCAAGTTATGGAAAGAACCTAGATGTCCATCAACAGATGAATGGATAAAGAAGAGGTGGTATATATATACAATGGAATACTATGCAGCCATCAAAAGAAATGAGATCTTACCATTTGCGACAACATGGATGGAACTAGAGGGTATTATGTTTAGCAAAATAAGTCAACTGGAGAAAGACAACTATCATATGATCTCCCTGATATGAGGAAGTGGAGATGCAACGGGGGTGGGGGTTAAGGTGGTAGGAAAAGAATAATGAAACAAGCTGGGATCAGGAGGGAGACAAACCAAAAGAGACTCTTAATGTCATAAAACAAACTGGGGTGGAGAGGGGGGTTGGGAGAGGGTGGTGGGGTTACATTACATGTTTAAATAAAAATAAAAATTAAAAAAATAAATAAAAATGAAATCTTGTCATTTGCAATGATGTGGATGGAACTAGAGGGTATTATGCTAAGTGAAATAAGTCAATCAGAGAAAGATAATTATCATATGATCTCTCTGATATGAGCAAATTGAGAGGAAGGGTGGGGGATCGTTGGGGTGAAAGGAGGGAAAAAATGAAACAAGATGGGCCCGGGGAGGGAGACAAACAATAAGAGACTCTTAATCTCAGGAAACAAACTGAGGGCTTCTGGGTGGTGGTGGGTGGGGGAGGGATAGGGTGGCTGGTGATGGACACTGGGGAGGGTATGTGCTATGGTAGGTGCTGTGAATTGTGTAAGACTGAAGATTCACAGACCTGTACCCCTGAAGCAAATAATACATTATATGTTAATAGAAAAAATAAAATAAAAGTCACGGATTGGAAGCTTGACGATGTAGTCAGCTAAATCCATTTTAGAGAAATTGAAGAAATTTAATAAAGACTGGGTAGTAAAAATATAGAAAAAAATGGGCAAAGATCTGAATACACATTTTTCCAAAGAAGACATGTAAGTGGCCAAGAGGTGTATTAAAAAAGTACTCAACATTACTAATTATTAGGGAAATGCAAATCAAAACTACAGTGAGATATTTCATTTTACCTGTTCAAATGGCTATTACTAAGAAGTCAAAAAAAATAACAAGGCTTGACAAAGGTGTAGAGAAAGGGAATCCTGTGCACTATTGGTAGGATTGTTATATAAAGTATTTAGAATATTGGAATAATGGAATATCATTCAGCCATAAAAAAGAAGGAAGTCCAACCATTTTTGACAACACAGGTAAGTACAGGCCATTATGCTAAGTGAAATAAGTTGGACAGAGAAAGGCAAATACTGCATGGTCTCACTTATATGTGGAATCTAAAAATGTCAGACTCACAGAAACAGTGAGCAGAATGGTGGTTGCCAGAAGCTGAAGGTGGAAGAGATGAAAGGATGTTGGTCAAATGTCCTGTGAGTAGATCTTAAATGTCCTTAAATGTGTGTGGTAGGACATCACTACCATACAAAGTGATGGTAGTTTAATTAACTTGACTGGGGTGTCATTTCACTACATATGCATATTAAAATAGCAGATTGTATACTTTAAATATGTATAGATTATTTGTCAATCAGACCTCAGTAAAGCTGAAAAAAATAAATAGAAGGACAGAAACAAAATTAAAAAGTATCCTATTTCTATGCTTGATGGTGAAGTTTTCATTCTATGGCCAAAATTTCAATTCTGGAGATTGCTACTTAAGAAAAGAATTCAAGAAACATTAAGGTTTCCATCTTGAAAGTCATAATTTTTCCCTCACAAATTTGTGGCCAAGAAGCAAAGATCAAAGCTTTGTTAAGATAAATAAAAAGCATTTGATACCAAGAATGAAATATTACTTTGGTAAAGTAATGTGAAGGAAAACATTTTGGATGAAAACTATTAAACTAAAATTGTAGAGATTTGCTGTTATTTTAAAAAACCTAGGTCTTCTACTATGAGAGTTATGTTTTCTTATAGCTGTTTTTTTCTCTTGAATGATTTAGTGGTTTTAAATGTTATTTTTATTCCCTTCTTGTCACTAAGTTTAAAAAATTTATTTAAATACAGTTTTCTTTAAGGGTCACATGAATGAAATAGTAACTACCAACTTCTTCCTTATAAGAAGACAAATTTAGAAAGAGATAATTCCTCCTTATCACACACTCCATTTTCTAGCTTTTTGATAAAATTTTAATTCTAGATACAGATGATTTCTATTAAATTACCTTATCATATAAATACATGATAATATTTTTGATACTTGTTTTCACTTGTATGATCATATAAATAGTGACTTAGAACTGGTTTTATGTTTCATTAGTTATAATTTTCACTGTATCTTTTCCATTCCTGGGGTAATTTTTTTTGCCTGTAATTTTTACTACAAATTTCCCAATCTTGAGTTACTTAATTATATCCATCTCTTTGGATTGTATCTTTCGGTAATTTCCTCTTTCAGGGAGGGGAGGTAGTACTTTCCCAAACTCTGTGTGTGTGTGTGTGTGTGTGTGTGTGAGAGAGAGAGAGAGAGAGAGAGAGAGAGAGAAAGAGAAAGTTTGTATTTCTGTTTTCCTTACATTTTGATAATAATTTGAATGAGTCTACATTTCTTGGATCCATTATCTTGTGGTCCTTGGAGCTGCAGAAAAGAAGTCTGAAGCAAATTTCATGGGCACTTTTTTTCCCCTTATGTAACCTGCTCTTTCTGCCTGGATGGTAATATGGTCTGTTCTGTATCTTTTGAATGGCCCCAAAATATGACCCTAAAAGATCTTTGCATCAGCTCCCAGCCTAGCATCACAAGGATCTTCTCTGTGCAGCAGATTTCAGGGAAACAACTTTTGCTCGTGTATGTCCTTCAGCATTGCCACTGCCTTCTTCAGTGTTGATTGATCGCCTTAGTTCTTGAATCCCCTGTCCAAGGAGCTCTTACCACAACCTTAATACCTCAGCAGGGTAATAAAGGCTAACTTTTCCTTACTCCTGATTCCTTAATTCCCCACAGGACTACCTTATAGCTTTTCTTAAACTAAAAACTTGAAAGTAACTAGAGGATATTATAAAACAGGAAAAATTTCTTACACAGGTTGCCAAGTATAATATTCCATATAGGCTGAGGGAAGAGAATAAAACAAAGATAAATATTTCATTGGAGTTTTTTCATTGCTTCACCCTGATTCTTGCTTTTCTGCCTTGAGTTTCACCCACTCCTTCCACTCTCCTGAGAGAGACCTTCTTTGAATATTCATAGTACTCATTGCCATGCTATTAAGACATCCCATCCCCAAGCCTTATCAAATATTTTTAAACTGAGGTTCAATTTAAATTGAATATTGAATTGAAAATTGAATAAACAAATCTTGAGTGTAGAGTTCCATTAATTTTTCCATGGGTGCCCCCTTTCCCGCAGGGTATTTCAGAGGACCCACTAATGCACACAGCCACAAATTTCCCAGAGTATAACTTATAAAGTCTGGCTAGCACACGGGACTTAAGCACAGTAGTCTCTTGTGGGTTTGGGCTTCTGAGTCAAGTGAAATAATCCAGAGTGCACTTTGTACCACACAGGTCAGTCCCTCCCAGCGTCTCTCTCAGTGTAGCAAGAAGATTTGAGAGCTTCCTTCATCCTCCCTTGGACTTTTGGTCAGTGAGAAACTCCTGTGCAGCACCCGTTCACCCTTTCCAGGGACAAACTATAACTTGCAGAGAGAGAGTCTTTTAAAATTTTAAAAAATGAACTCAGATAACTATTTTCCTGAAGGCCAACATGTACAAGTTTTCTGGCTTCTGGTGAAGATTGTGTTTCATACTGTTACCGAAATCTGTTATCTGGACCCTATCTTCTCCTGTCCTCCATCATGCCCCGGTACATGGAAGCAGTGCTTTTCCAATTTGACCACTGTCTGTTCTGGCTATGACCACTAGATACCCAAGAATGAATTTTCCTTCTTTAAAGACACTTTGGGGCCCTGGCTCCCTCTCCCCCAGTCTGTGTCTCTAAGTGTAATGGAAACAATAGATGCCTTTATTTTGTCTCTGGCACAGAGCAGGATCCAGAGGCATGGCAAGAGAGGTTCCCAGGTTGCACCTGGAGGAATTAAAACAGTTCATAGCATCTGTCTGGGTGTTGCATTCATCTTTAATGCTCCCAATTGCTTGTGAACCACAGATGTGCAGATTCAGGCTGTTCTTCAGTCTAGGGATTTCTTCCTTTCAGGTCTTCAAGTATTTCCTCTCTTTGTGCTGGTTTCCCCTTCTGCAGCATTGCTTATGGCAGTGAGCTTTTTGTCTTTGTGTTTTTGGCTGTCTGTCACTGACCCTAGCCTGATTTCTTTTTGGGGAATTGCACTTCCCTCACTGGATACATTCTGTGGGACTGTTTATGTGGGAGTTTTGCGCTCCCCTAGCTATGGACTGTGAGTCCTCCCCTGTGGATTTTGAATTTTGAACACAGTGATTAAAAGTCCAATTGGGACAGGAGTTCATTTTCTTCCTTGATTGTGTCAGGATGAGACTATGTAGCAGTCCCTGTCCCCCTGACCTGGGCAAGCATTCTGCTTCTGTCCAGCCTAGATCTCTAGCTGCACTTGGATGACACAGTGAGTTCCCCAGTTCTTGCCAATAGCTTCCCTTTGGGCCTATGTTAATCACAGCTGCTTCTCAAAAACTTAAGCGACCAAAGAAACATAGCTGATACACTTATACATAGCATGCGTCTCTTTGATCTTTCTTGTTTATTTTCTTATTTTCATGGCTTTATTTTTCTTTCATCAAGTTTGTCTTGCACTACAATATTTTTTTTAGTGGACTCCAAAATTTTTGTATATTGCTATCATGTGTTTATCACATTTTGGTCCCAACTTATTCCCTTCAGTTTTATTTTCAGCCCTTACACCTGCCCCACTCCATATTCTAGCCACAGTAAGTGGATCTTCTTCTGACCTTGTCATTCTCACCCTACCCTTCCTGCCAGTGCATGGACTGTTTCTTCATCTTAAATATTCTACAAAATTTTGCTTAAACACCATCTCCTCTTAGAAACCTGTCCTGGATCCCTATATGAACATTTTAAAATTCTCCCTCTATTGGGGCACTTGCTCTTTTTTGATCTGTTTGGAATTATTTTCATCATGTCTATCTTCTCCAGTAGACTGGGAGCTTCTTGAATATAAAGTCCGTGCTTTACTTATCTCTGTATGTTCGGTATCTAGCACAGTGCCCAGCACATTTTATATCTTCAGCAAGTACTTACTGAGTGACCGAAGGAACAGATGAAAGTTACTCAGAATGTCTATCCTTGGAGTAAAAGGTAGACTCATTGGTCGGGAGTTCTTAGCCTGCTGTTGCATACTGAGCACACTTGCTTGTTTAGGTGCGTGACTCTACTTTTTAGGAGTTATACAGTGACAACTTGGATGAACATACTGATATGTTGCCTATGGATGGGTGTTGGCTCTGGACATCCTACTTCTGGCATCAAAATATTTGTTTTTCTTCTGGCCTGGCCAAGTACAAGAAAGCACTCATTCACATATCCATCCCAGCCATATTGATTGAATAGCTGAAATGTGCAAAGTTGGTCACCAATAAGACACAAAGATGAATCTGATACCATACAACCCTCAAGTGAGACCCAGTGGGGTGATATGATGTCATAAAAATCATGAACCAGATATAAGGTGTCACAAAAGATCTGTGCCTGAGGTATTGAGTAGAGCTTTGGTGCCTAGTCCATACTTCAATACCAGGAAACGAGAAGGAGGCAATTTTGAAATACTTATTTAAAAGAGATAGCTTTTCGTTTTTTTTTTTTTTTTTTTTTTTTTTGTACATAATGAAGTGTGCATTTCTGGAGGGGCCAATTTGAAGACTTCTAATTCATAATCTGAACTGATTTTGAATTTTACATGGAAGTCATATATGTTGGAAGCTTTAAAATAGACTTTAAAGGATTCTTCAGATATTAAAAATGCTGTTACAAAGTCCAAGGAGGTTTAGTTTTCTTGACATTTTCACCAAGATTTCACAATGAAAGATGCAACTTTATTCAAGCATTTTGAATTTTTGTCATCTGCCTGTTAAAAATTGTTAACCCTCCACTTCCTCATATCAGGGAGATCATATGATAGTTGTCTTTCTCCAGTTGACTTATTTTGCTAAGCATAATACGCTCTAGTTCCATCCATGTTGTCTCAAATGGTAAGATTTCATTACTTTTGATGGCTGCATAGTATTCCATTGTATATATATACCACTTCTTCTTTATCCATTCATCTGTTGATGGACATCTAGGTTCTTTCCATAACTTGGCTATTGTGGACATTGCTGCTATAAACATTCGGGTACACGTGCCCCTTTGGATCACTACGTTTGTGGTTAAGGTGGTAGGAAAAGAAAAAATGAAACAAGATGGGATCGGGAGGGAGACAAACCAAAAGAGACTCTTAATGTCATAAAACAAACTGAGAGGGGTGGTGGGAGGAGAGGGGTTGGGAGAGGGGGGTGGGGTTACATTATATGTTTAAATAAAAAAAAAGCTTAAATAAATAAAAAAACAATAACAAAAAATACAACAAATATTCTCATATTAAAAAAAAATTGTTAGCCCTTTGTTTCCTTTGAATGGACCTGAAGTCCACACAAGATTGGGTACAAAATGATAACAAAGAACTGAAGCTACTGTTCCAAGGGGGCTGAGTAGTTGCGTTGCAGAGGCAGATTACACTGAACACATGCCCTGAACACACTGGGATCTCCTACTAAAGGGGTGTTAAGGCCTGCCTCCCTCAGTTACTAGGCAAGAGGGAAGTCTGATCCTAGGATAGACAGCAGCTATGAAGAAAATCACAGAACATGAGCGAGGAGAAGCACCTGCAATCTCAACTAGCCAGAGCTGGTGTTGAATAGCATCTATAGAGTCTTCTACAGTTGGTAAACTTGGTAAGGATTTAGTATTTACCTCTCTCTTAAAATAAGTGGATAAACAAAGGTTAACAATTACCAGGTCCTTTCAAGAAACAAATATTCTAGTACAACAGTTGTGGCATAGGAGAAATGGGGGTTCTTTAGAAGATCTAGATAGAGTGATTATCTCTAGCCATGCTGGGGAGGATTGTCAGTAGTTTCTTAATCATGAGAAATTAGGGACTCATGTCAGAACAACTGTATTTCCTTTATAGTTCATTATATGAAAGTATGCTTACTAAATTGTCAGGGTTCTCATTGCAGACAGTGTGTTCAGCCATTCCCAAGAAATTCTTTTATCATTTTCATAAAATTCTGAGGTAATGAATGCTTCCAGATATTTTAAAATAAATATATATATATTTATATTATGGTATATTATGTATATACCACAGTGAGTGGAATTCTACCTAATTGTTAGCATCAGTGTCAGGGGTAGACAAAACTAGATAAATAGAATTCTGTTTAGATACATTTCCAGGTAAAGATTGTTTTAGAATTCACAGGCCTAAACTCACTCATTTGCACATAGATATGTATTAATTTACTTTTCATCCATCCATACTACAAATTATGCTGAATTAGTTAATATTTATTGAGTGCCTATTGTAAGTAAGGCACTGTACTAAATACTTTTCTGGAGAGTTCGGAGAATTATGTCAAAGATAACTGTTTTTAAGAGTTTTCTGATCTAGTTGAGAAATTAAGACAAAAATATGGAAAAAGTTAAATAAAACCCCAGTGGTAAGATTAGTTCAAAGTGGCAATGAAAGCGTTCCACTTGACATTACAGATCTAGTGTTAAAGGACTGATGTCACAAGGGGAGCAGATACCTGCACAGCACTGGGACCATCACAGAGCGGTGGGGGCAGGAATTAGTTAACATTTGGAATGGCTAATGGGATTTGCTTAGTCCACATAATTAGGGGGTAAAAAACTGGAGGTTTCGGGGCACTTGCGTGGCTCAGTGGGTTAAAGCTTCTGCCTTCGGCTCAGGTCATGATCCCAGGGTCCTGGGATCAAGCCCTGCATCAGGCTTTCTGCTCAGCGGGGAGCCTGCTTCCCCTTCTTTCTCTGCCTGCCTCTCTGCCTACTTGTGATCTCTGTCAAATAAATAAATAAAATCTTAAAAACAAAAACAAAAACAAAAACCTGGAGGTTTCAAACATGAGTGAAATGCCCAAAGCAGGAAGATATCAAGAAAGTTTGAGGGTTTTGCTTAAGACAGTTGTATGGCTGCCCTGGGATTTTAGAGGGCTGGAGGTAGGAGGTGAGAATGGAAGACATTTTGGGACCAGACTAGAAAAATATAATTAGATTACCTATCTCTTAAAGGGCAAACAGGTAAAAAAAAAAAGAAAAAAGAAATAAGGTGCTCTTTTAAAATATATAATTATTAATTTTAACTTTAATTCACAAGGGGTAGCTTAGTATAATGGGGAAATTAATAAACTGGAAATTAGATGTCTTGGAATCTGTCGCTGTTAGCAGTCTATAGCAAATTCTGTCCCTTCTAGCTTTCAGGTAAAATGCAAGCATAGGAACAAATGGCATTTTAGGTCTCACCCAGTCCTAAGATCTTGTTCCCTTTTTGGTCACTGCCAGGCATCTTGAGCAATATGGCTTGTTATTCCACAAGTGGATCATTTTTGAAAAGCAAATGATCTGTAATTTGGAGAAGTAAGCAAGACACTGATTCTTTTTTTTATTTCTGTACAAAAAAGAAAGGAAGGAAAGGGAAAAATAAAGGGAGGGAGAAGGAAAGAAAAGAGAAAGAGAGAAGAAGGAAAGAAAGAGAAAGAAAGAAGAAAAGGAAGAAAGAAAAAAAAGAAAAGAAAGAATGAAAGAAAGAAAAAAAAAGAGGCAGGCATTCCAAGAATTAGTAAATTTTGACAAAAGGAACACTCTTTCTGTGCTCCCACTCTAAATACCAATGGCTGGCAAAGAGCAGTTAGAGAAAACATTCTGTTCCTTAAATGTTCCTTGTCTTGGAGCAGGTTTTGTTTGCGGTCTTCATATTTCACCACCCATAGCAGCAAATTTCACCAAGAGCCCCTGAAGCAGAGAACAGATGGGGAAGGTATTAGGCAAAGCTCTGGTGAGCTTTATGTTCCAATGTGCTTTGCAGAAAGGGCACAGGAGAATTTGAGAGTGAATACAATGAGCAGCCGACACCTTTCTCGAGCAGGCAAGTCATCGCTTTCTCTTAAATAACAAGACAAAACAAAACAAAACCGATTTATAGACATTTTAAGAAGAAAGGCCAAAATACCTCAAAAGATTTCTTTAAAATATGTAGGGACGTCTGTTGGAAAGACAAGGAGATTAGCTATTTGTTGGTTTTAGGGTGAGTAAATCATTTGAAAGTTTGTTAAAGAGCATATTCTAATACAAATCTACATCTGAATGGCTAGGTGTTTGGAAAGCCTGGCATTAAGGAAAAGAATGTTTCTATAAATCAGATGACCCTCATTTACTGAGGCTGTTTCAGTTTTCTGTTGAAGAATGACATGCAGAGCATAAAAAACCCATTTTTTATGGGTTTTGCAGTTGTCTTCTCCCTTTTTGTATGGATAGAATTAATTTCTTCCATGTTTAGGTGAATTGTGAGATCCTGCCTCCACTTCAGGATTATTTCCATAAGGATAGAGTGCTTTATGGGATTATTTGAGTCATTATATAATGAGTAGAATTCTGGCATCTCCATTAAAAAAAAAGGCTCTGATTATCATTAATATTATTTTTTTGTTTTGTTTTGCAGAGTTCATCCAAACAATAATAAAAAGGCAATTAGAAATATAAAATCATGGAAAATCTCATACCATTAAGAGGTCATTAAACTTGGCAAGAATTGCAATATTCAAGATTTTGGTCTCATTCCTTGGTCTTTGGATTACATTTTAAGAAAAGAGTGATTACATAAATTTTAACACAATAAGTGATGTTTGACTAAAATTTATATTTCATTGGGGGAAAGAGAAAATGTCATGAACTGAAGATGGGGAAGCAAAGTTGATTCTTAATTACTCTTTATTACTGTTTTGAATCCAATTTTTAACCACCATAAAGAAATGGATCTAAATTTTGGGGAAGCTTGTACAATTTTAAATTATGAATACAAAACTAGGTGTGGAATTAAATGTTTATTTAGAATGGAAAGAATACAACAAATCACAAATTTTCAAAAGCTAACAAATACTAGAAACATTACAAATGCAGAAAACAATATATGTCTTAAACTAACCCATAACATGCTGCTAAAATGCTTTTTCACTACATTTCCTTAATTTACAGTTTTACGCATCAGATGGTTTGAAGGTTTTCCCACAAACTAGCTTTTGCCTCCATCTGTTTCAAACCGTTTCTCATTTTTTAATCACTGATCACCATGGGACTCATTCTTACAAGGAAACCTCTGGCCTTGACGCTTATTGATGCCAAGTGAGTCAGCTGAGTGGACAGTAAGGTTATTCCTGGAAGCCAATCCTGCCCTATGTTGGCTAATGATAACAACATGGAAGTGACTGCAAACCATATAAATATGTCCTTCTGGATCCAAATTAAATGTGCCCTCAACTCATCTTCACCAGAATCCAAAAATGCCTGAGACTTTGGAACTCTGCCTGACACTTTTGTAATGTGACAAGAGGGGAAGCTGGAGAAGAAAGAGAAAAACTTCACCTGATCTCACTTAAAATATCATACCTCTCTGCAACTTGGATGAAGCATGGACCATTGTGAATGTACTTCTGGGGCTCCTCCCTGATCTTTGGAAGGACCTGTGCACATGAGGGGGACCGAGAAATGGTAAAGCCACCTCTGCTAATAATGCTTACTTTTCCTAATAACATTATTTTGGGCAAAAGTAATGTCAGATAGCTTTTTTGGGAAAGTCATCTATGTCCTTGTCTATGTTTCCCTCCTTCCACCTCTATCAGCTACATTGAGGTAGTTGGCATTTAGCTGTCTTCCTTTCTCTGCTTCCTGTCCTTCCCCAGATCCTGGCTCAATCCTGATGACCTCAGAGTCCAATTTGGTCTCTCCTTCACCTTGATCACTCAGGGTAACCTCCTCAGCAGAGCTTTCTCCACTCGACCATGTTCACTGTGTGTTTGCTCAGACCTGGGTATCATCTGGAATGGCTCTGTTTCTGATTTCTGTTATCTGACCGTAATTTTCTACCTGCCCACAGTTACCTTTAATCCTATGCCCCCTACCCTTCCACACTGTAGAATATTCCACACTCTTGAGTCCTTCCACTTCTCATTTCTAGCAGCCCTTCCATGACCTCAATCTTTTTTGCTATGTAGCACAGACTCCACGTTCCATTGTTTCAAATACTTTGAGTACTTTATCTCTTCCTCTTTAGTCTCCAGTTCCAATTATCCTTTACAAACTCAGGGATTAATCATTGCCTCCCTCATCCCCCCACTCCTCCATACCCTATCTTTTCCATCAGCTCTTTTCACGCTACATTGTGTCTATACAAGGCTTGAGGCTCGGGTTTCCTCTATGTTAATAACAAACCTTTATCTCAACTCTGTTTCCCTTTCTAGCCTCTGAAATGTGGACATTGCACCTCCCAAAATTTATTCAGTGAAAGTCAACAATGACCTATTAGTTGATAAATCCCAGAGATACTTAATTACATTTTAAATTATGAAATATACCAAGCATTTTGAAGAGTACAAATATTAATAAGATAGTCTTCATATGCTCAATACCCAGATATTGATACAACACATATAACAAATATACAACAAATGCTACATTTGTTTAGGTATTTAAAGTTTTTTTGTTTGTTTAGCAATAAAATGTTATAGAGATATATTTGAAAAACTGTGCATTTGTTCTTCATCCATTTCCTCTCTTCCCTGCCAGGTAGATAAGATTATGAAGCTGACATTTATTCAATATGTAATGTTATTTTATGTGTTCAAAATTACAGATATAAAATGATATCTTATTTCAGATTTACAATGATCTCATCATTAGAGAGCATGGGTATTTTTTTGTAAATTCTGTTTGCATTCTTTTTTCTTTTCTGTTTTTAGTGTCAGAGTAGAGTTTACTGATTCATCAATTGCATATAACACCTAATGCTCATTATATCATGTGCCTTCCTTGATACCCATCACCCAATTACCCCATTCCGTCACCTACCTGCCCTCCAGAAACCCCTCAGTTTGTTTCCTATAGTTGAGAATCTTTTGGGGTGCCTGGGTGGCTCAGTTGTTGAGCATATGCTTTCAGCTCAGGTCATGATCCCTGGGTCCTGGGATTGAGCCCCTCATCAGGTTCCCTGCTCAGTGGAGAGACTGCTTCTCCCACGCCCTCTGCCCCTCCCCTACTCGCGCTTTCTCTCTCTCTCTCAAATAAATAAATGAAATCTTTAGAAAAAGAGTCTTTTATGGTTTGCTTCTCTCTGTTTTTATCTTATTTTATGTTTCCTTCCTTTCCCCTATGTTCCTCTGTTTTGTTTCTTAAATTCCACCTGTGAGTGAAGTTGTATGTATTTATTTTTCTCTAACTTATTTCACGTAGCATAATATACTCTAGTTCTATTCACATCATTGCAAATGGTAAGATTCTTATTCTTTTTGATGGCCAAGCAATATTTCATTATATATATACACATATGTGTATATATATAATGTTTATATATATGTGTATATATATAATGAAATATTGTATATGTATGTGTATATATAAATAGTGAATGAAATTGAATGAAATATTGAATAAATATTGAATAAAATATTGAAATATTGAATGAAATATTGAATGAAATGTGTATATATATATATATAATGAAATATTACTCAGCCATCAAAAAGAGTATATATAATATATATATATATATACTACATCTTCTTTATCTATTATTTGTCAACAGACATCTGAACTCTTTCTATATTTTGGTAATTGTAGGCACTGGTGCTATAAACATTGGGGTGCATGTGCCCCTTTGAATCTCTGTTTTTGTATCCTTTGGAAATCTGTTTGCATTCTTTATCTACTTATTTAATTATGTGGGGTTCTTTCTACATTATGACTACTAATCTACTATTGCTTTGGAATATTGCTTTGTATTTCTAATTTTCTCTTTTTAAAAATATTATATGCAATAAAATATGTATATGGAACAGAGAGTTTTTCAAATCTTGGTCTTACAATGCCACCTTGACTAGAAGTTCTGGATTTGCTTTTTAGTTTATGTTTTTAATGACTTTCAAAGTAACATTTATTTATTGTATGAAATTTGGGAATTTAAGAAAAACATTGTTGGGGCTTCTAGGTGACTTGATCAGTTAAACTTCTGCCATTGGCTCAGGTCGTGATCCCAGGGTCCTGGGATGGAGCTCCCCATCAGGCTCCTTGCTCAATGGGGAGTCTCCTTCTCCCTCTGCCTCTCCCCTGGCTTATGCTCTCTCTCTTTCAAATAAATAAATAAAATAAAAAAAAAATATTGCTTATCCCTGCAGCAATCATTTATGTTTTAGCATAGTCTTGTCTATTTTTTTCAGTGTATTTTTTTAGACACATTTTTACATTTTGTTTGTTGGCTGAGCTTAAGGGGCATGATATTTTTAAAATTTTTAAAATTAAAATTAAAATTTTTTTAGTGGATTCCTATTTAGATGGCTTTACCTGGGACAGAAGGCTTCTTTTGGAAGGCAGTTGGGTAGCAGGATGCATGGTTCATCTTTGTTAGGTCATTTATGCTCTGTGGCACTGCCATAGTGCTGGGGGCAGTCTACAGTGACTGTCTTTCTCAGTTTGACTGTATATAACTAAAACTCGAACTGTTGCTACAGAAAGTGTCATAGAGTGTGACTAGAGCTTTCCAAAGCATGTCCTTTGAGTAATTCACTTACTAAGAGAATCTGGTTAAAAAAAGCAAAACCCCCTAGCATGCAAGACACAGAAGTAACATTTTTAAGCACTATGCTTTCCTTCAGATCCAGAGATTTACATCCTAAGAGTAAAAATATGTGAAGATACAAGCCAAGAAAAATTATGTACCTTTAGTTTATCTTCCCAGATGAAAAACATCACTACCCCACCTCCTACCAAGCATTCTTGAATTTGTTTAATTAAAGTGGAATTTTAAAAGACTGGTGATTAAAATTATTTAAAACCTCAGAATTCCTTTCAGTAGAAGTAAGATATTACTCTACTTGAAAGATTGTCCCCAAAGCTCTGAATGAATAGACCAGGCGTTAGACAATGTGCAGGAACATAAAAATTTTCCTTAACATACTCTTCTGTCAAAGACATTGTGTTAGTTTATAACTGTGAGAAATCAGTTCACAAGTCTACTCTGTTGATGCATTCTTCTCTTGTCCCAGATAATGTGAGTTTCAGGAATATGTTGAGCTGACTCTGGAGAGCTTTGAACGCTCTTTGCAGCCCAGTGCTTCTAGCACAAGCTTTGTTTTGGTTTCTCCTTCTCTTTCTCCTTCTTCTCTTCCTCCCCACTCCCCCTTCCCACTTCTTCCTCTAAATTGTGGCTGAAACAAGGAATTTGAGCAATTAATTGAAGGTAGAAATGTGGTTTGAAGTCTGTATAGCAGTTGTCATAGCTTACCTTATTTGTAAATTATCTGTAAGTCCCTGTCCCAGCAGTTTTATGCCCATTATGATTTTAGACTTCGATGCTACTTTCACATGACTCCACATTACCATTCCCTTGTCAGTTTTGCTGATTCAAGACAAAAATTTTGGAAAGAACATCTAGATGTTGAATTGTTCTATCCTGCCTCATCTACTGACTATCCCCTCACTAAAATTCTAAAGGGAAATCAATAATTGTGTCCAAAAATCTGTTCTTTTTGACTCTTTAGATGCATTGAGTTTCCAGACAGCAAAGGTAAGTCTGATTTAGAACTTACTTTTCACTGGAATCTGTGGTTCAACACAGAGCTTTGTAGTTTTTTCTTTTCTGGAGGTCCCTTCTAAATCCCCTTTGAACTTTTTGTTAATATGTTATTAATTTTCCTCAGTAAAATTCAGCATTGCAGTCTCTTGACAGGTCTGATTCTGTATAGTTGATGATGAGTACAAATTTCAGTTGCTTTTGTTCTCTGCAGTGAGTGTAGGGATGTAGGTCATATTGGTGAGGCTTAGACTCTCAGATTAAGAGCCTTTTGTGTTTTCTTAAGGCTTCAGGAAGTTTGAGTCATTTATTTAGTGTAGTGCAGTTAAGACAAAATTAGATTGGCTTCTAAGACATTCACGTGTCAACTTGTTACTAAGTCATTGAACCGTCCAAGGTTCTGATAACGTTGTAATTCACTGTGCTGAGGTGAGAAGCTGTACCTTCAAGCTCATGGTGTTTTAACCAGGCATGGCCCAATTAACCTCTGACCCTTCTCAACTTCATCAGGAAATAGACTTTGGTACACATTGCTTAATGTTAGGTTTGTAGTTAAAATTACACATTACCAAAAAAAGTCTAGTCACAGGAAATGTGTGAGAACTAATCCATAGAAACAAAAATAAACCTTTGACTTACGTACACTTTTATTGGAATTTCCCTCTTGACTCCATTTCCCTTTAAGTCAATAAAAAACTAGGGCTGCTTGTTAAAACTGTTGGAACGCTTTGTTGGCAGCCACTTTGTGGGCCTTCTGTTCCATTTCTTTAGGGGACTTTCCTGAGTTTAAATGATCACTGGAGGGCTTTCTCAGAAATGCTTACAGTAATCATCTTTGTTATACTTTACAATGATTAGAACTTCCTAATGTAATCATTTTTACCTAAATGGTATTCAAAGAGCTGGATCCATGAACAGATTGGAAAAGATCAATATTTTGATATGGAGACTTATCTGTGGCAAAGATATATTCTCAATGGTAGATAAAGAACAAATGCTAACACAAAAACAAATGAATAAAGATATGGTCTGCATTGTTGAGGGAGGTAAAGGAACATATACCACCTTCTACAAGAAGCCTTGGGTGGCACCTGGGGAACATGTTTCTATCTGTGCTCTGCAGGTGACTGCAGACCTAGGGTGTTAACTAGGGTGTTAACCTTGTGTTGTGTCTTTACTTTTTAATTTCTAAAATGGAAATAACAGAGCATGCACAGCCTCTTATTTCCCAGGATGTTTTGCTAGTAAGTAAAATAATAGTTTTTTAAAGAGTAGTTTATAAACAAAGAAGCTCAAAGACATGGTGGCTAAAATCATAGGTTTTGGAGCTAGACAAATTTGGATTTAATTCCTACCTCTCCCATTTACTAGCTGCTTGATCTTGGGGAGTTACATTACTTTTCTAAAACTCAGTTCTCATCTGTAAAAGATGGCCAATCACATCTTCTGTTATCTAGCATACAAAGCATTCAGGATGGTGTCTGGGATGCAGTAATATTATATGACTGCTAGCTAGTTTATGCAGATGACATAGATGACTGCATTGTCAGTATGGATGAGAGTATTGATGTCAACAGTCTGAAAAGTGTAGGGAACTGTTTGATGACTACAGCAGGTTCTGTACTCCTGCCCTTAGCTGAGTGAACCTTTTCTCCAACCATGTCTGCCTCTGACTGAGCCTCACTCTTTAGGTCCTTAGCTCCATAGGCCAGGATGTTTCTCTTCAGGAAGCTGAAGTCTAGCACTGAGCCAAACATACTTAATGGCATCAAGGATAGCTCCATTCTGCACCAAGCTGTCACCAGAGCTTCTCTCTGCCCCCATAACATTTTCCTTCTCCCTCCTGACACCCCTTCTCTCCTCCCCCAGGCCCAGCACCTATGCAGGTCACATTCCTGGCAAGCTCTCACTCTCAGCTGGTTGTCAACTAAGGTGTTGGCTGATAACAAAGCTATGAACTGATAAGGCTTAATACCTTCAAGTGGTATTTTAAAAGGCCAGGAAGCCTTCAAGAACTAAAGAAATAATAGAGTAATGACAGGCATTAACTCTGTGTGTGTGCGCGCGCGCGCGCGCGTGTGTGTGTGTGTGTGTGTGTGTGTGTGTGTGTGTGTGTGTGTGTTGGGGAGATATTGCTAACTTGGGGGCAGGAGCCTTGACTGTCATTAGAATAAGCCCTGTAGAGACCATCAGTGCCACCTCAGTCACAATAAAGCAGTTTCTTTGGTCTAAAACTGAAACTGATCCCACTTATAAACTAATTGAAGTCACGGTTTTTCTATTTTAGATTTAATACATTTTACTCTTAGCCGAGGAAGCCTCAGGACAAGCATAATGAAAATACAATTAATTAAAATGTTAAAATATTTATATGACACATTCCCTGTAATTGAATAAGAGTAACTCACCCCATGGCCAGAAATAGGATAGTCAAAAAGAATAGAATAAAAAATAAAATAGCCCTTAAGAATAAACTGCTTACCAAGCATTTCAAGTTGAAGATGCCCAAGTTAGGAGAACAGTTAACTATAAGAAGGCAAAAGTTCATAGTATTTCCTTAACTGGAATTTCATCCTTCTCTTGCCATGCATATGACAAATTAAGCCAGAATGGTAAGCTGCTGCCTGCTACAAGCTAAACCAAGCTCAGGATATTTGAAATCTAATAATGTTTCAATACAAGCTGGGGGAAAATATAACCCTTCAGGGAGCTCTTTTGTAAAGGATTTACAAATATTCAACTAATTTTGATTGGGCAAGAATTTGTTGATTGCAGTGTAGCCACAGGTAAGCATGGATACGACCTCAAGTATGTGTGTATATTGTCTTTTAAATATTTACCATAATGTGCTTTGAGGATTGCACCTAATAGTATTTTGAGTTATATTTTGAATGATAAAAGAGAGGTGACCCTTAAATCCTCTACTACAATAGAAAGACACTTTCTGTATTTCCAAGTTCTTCTGAAGTTTTCTGAGCCCAATGGGAGCAGCAGAGGTAAGTAAAAGCTAAGAAAGGGTTGTCTTTTTGGCCACTTTCAGCCACAGAGCAAGCTTCATTCATTCATTTTGTAAATATTTATTGAGCTGGCTGTTATGTGTGCAGCATTTGACCAGACTTTATGGACACATGGTGAGCAAAAAAGGCACACAGACTTTATTCTCGTGGATGGGTGCTGTTCCGGAGAGATCCATGGAACTATGCATATGAGAAAGGCCACTTGGTCAGGGAGGTCCAGAAAGGCTTTCTTCCAAGAAGATAACAATTGGGCTGATACCTGAGAGATGAATAGAGGGTATTCAAGCAAAAGAGCACAGAGAAAAGAGTGCTCCAGGTGGAGGAGGGAGTATGCTGTGTGTGAGGAACAAAAGGAAGCCAGTGTGGTTGGAGGCCAGAGAGGGAAGGGAGTGCTTCCAGATGAGGAAGAAAGACAGGACAGACCATTCAGATCCCTGGAAAAAGACCAATGATTGCAAAAGACATACAGCGGCACCTTCTCCAATCTAACAGGAGAAGGGAGACTCAAGAAACTTCTTTAGTCAGAGACCATATGATTATCATCAAACCACAAGAGTCAACATGATTAAGAGTGCAGACTAGGTAGCAACCACCTGCAAAGGAAACTCTGTGGCTAGAATGGAATCCTAGCTCTACAGTTCGCTAGCTGTGTGACCTTGGAAAAGCAACTTAATCTCCCTGGGTCTTGGTTTTATTATCTGTAGAACACCTTGTAGTCCCATTGTGAAGATTAGGTGAATTAATATACATTGAGAGTTTAGAACAGTGCCAGCGTGTTGTAAATGCTACATAATCATTTATCATCATCACCACCGTTGTCATCCTTGTGCTTGATTATTTTCCAAGGATACTGGCATGGGCAAACAAGTGTTACAATTTACAAGCTCATTCACCGAAGGGAGGTGTTTTTCATACATTTTATATAATTTCATAATAAGTCCTGGAAATACGTATTATTATTTGCATTTTAGAGATGAAAAATTTGAAATTCACCAAGCTTATTTTATTTTATTTTAAAGATTACTTATTTATTTATTTGACAGAGAGAGACACAGTCAGGGAGGGAACACCAGCAGGTGGAGGGGGAGAGGGAGAAGCAGATTTCCTGCTGAGCAGAGAGCCCAAAAAGGGACTCTATCCCAGGATCCTGGGATCATGACCTGAGCTGAAGGCAGACGCTTAACAACTGAGCCACCCAGGTGCCCCCAAATTCACAAAGCCTAAATATCACATCAAACTGTGTAGAACTGGTGGAGGCCATAATCAAACTAAGAAGTTTGATTCAGTCTGTGCTAATTCTCAGCTAAGATCCATCTGAAGATGAGCCATTAACTATCTTGAACTCTATATGGAACCAGTTGACAGTTAAGGGACTATGGCCAGAGGCTTGTTAGAGGAGATTTGATCCTCCCTGATCTCTGCTTGCTTTAGGCAACGATTGGAGAAGTGAGAAAGATGCAAAATGCATTTTTAACCTTAATTACAGGTTCACTTTTTCCACTTTCAAGAGATTAGATACTTGAGTACTTCTAAATGGTTGAACAAACAATTTTTTCTTGGAAGGATGTCGCTTTTAAAAGCTAAAGTATACAAAATGCAGAAGGTGTGTTCTCAGCTAACTTGGGAACTCTATCATCTCTAAATGTGAAATGTACGTATATGTTGTGCTCCCAGTAGTTCTTTATCATGGAGATAGAAAAGCAGGGAAATACATCTGCTCCGCTTCCCTAGAAGTTTCAGAGTAATTGTGTTGGTAAGTGCAACTTCCGGAGATGAACAGAATTGTTCTCCAACTGTTCACACTTCACTCGTGCTGTAGCCAGATGTGAAATCCTGGAGAGCTCTGTTTCCAAAGCTGGAGATGCAGAGACACAGTGGGCCATTGTGGGCAGAGCAGTGAGCCACAGTTTTTCCCACTTTGCTGCAGAGGATGCTTCTGAAGAAGGAATAGATATTGGCTTCAAATTTGGCAGAAGACAAATGGACTCATGTTTCCCTGCTGATTGCTTTTTCTGTGGTCCATGTAGGAGTTGGGCTGCCAATGATCTCTCTTCTTGGCCCTGTCCTGATGCTTCAGGCTCATTAGATACCTGAGCAGTCCACATCTCACATTTCATGAGATCTGTGAGGCAACCATTTATATAAATAAGTCACATGTTATGTAAAACGGAAATGCTTTCCTTGGAAGTTATTTCTGCATTTTCACTCTAAAGTTTGGTGTACTGGAAAGGCAACTGACTTTAGAATCAGAAAATGATCACTGCTGTTCGCTAATTTAAGGATCCCCCACCCTCATCTCGAAATGCAGTATTTTTGGATTGCAGGGTTGAGTCCTGCCCCATCTAGTGCTTCTACTCTCTGTAGTCTTCACAGCACACTGCATATTGTCCTCAAGGTTCATCCTCACTTTGAAACACCCAGTCTTTTTTTTTTTATCTTAATTCCAGTTATAATAATATACTTAACCAAAAGATTAGGTTATATGTCACATATGGCAGGTATGGTTAGCATTTATTATTTCAGCAGGTGCTTGATTTCAGTAATTTTATTTCTTTCATTAAATTTTCATCTAGCAATATTGTTGACAAAATGTATGGAATACCAGGGGAAGTTATATGATGACAAGAAATGTACTCTTGAAAAGATAATTTTTGTTCCCAAAGAGAATTTGTACAATGAAGAGATTTGTGGTATGCCGTATGTAGCCATTGGTATTTCTGAAGCATTCCCAACAAATGTTACGCCTTGACCTGTTGGGGATCTAAAGAATTTGAGAATTTAAACTAGGTGGGACAGACATAGGCCACAATAATGAGTTAAGAAGAGCAAAGTTGGAGAATGTGGTGTTAGATTTGGTAGCCAAGTGGGCTTGCTAGTATAGGCCACAGAGGCAGGCTGACCTTTTCACCACATCTCCCGGGCTGGGCCAGGCCTTCCCCAGTGGTGAGTATATTAGTTTGCTGAGGTGCTGTAATAAAGTGCTACAAACTGGATGGCTTAAAACAACAGAAATTTATTGTCTTACACTTTTAGAAGTTTGAAGTCTGAAGTCAGGTGTCACTAAGCCCATGCTCCCTGTTCCTCTGTACAAAACCAAAGAAGATAGAATTTTTTTACTTTACACTTTACTGTCCTTCATCCATGAAATCACTTCATGAATAGCAATGGCCTCGTGGTATTTGGGTTACTAATTCTGATACAGTCTGTATTTGAGGCTGTCACTTTCATGGTGACTTTATGGCTTCCTGATTAAATGAGCAATATATTTGCATACTGAAATACATTTTATTATGAATGATTTTTCTTTTGCTCTTTCCTTTATTAAGGCAAAGAACAAATATTAATTACATTATATGTATAGGAAGGTTACATTACCTGTTAATTTCATTTCATGATAATAAGGAATATGCTATAAAGTATTTGTGGCAAAGTGGGCAAGAGTCTGATTGAATTGAGAACTGCTGATCTAATCCCTGAGTTTATATGTCACTCCCTCTGGGAAACCCCACTTGATCTCACCTATTTCCCACCCGTGTGGTGGTTAAGTGCTTTGTGTTTCCATAGAGTGTCCTGTATAACTCCTTTATAGTTATTGTTTATTTTATTATGTATCTTTATTATGTATCTTCCCTGATAGATTATGTGCTTAGGTACATTTCTTCACCATTATGATACGTAGTCCTAAAGCAATTTCTGATATATAGGAGTAATTTAGGAAGTATTCATTGAATACACAAATAATTAAATAGCCACCATCATAAGCTTTTCCAGGTTTTATTCTTAGATTTCCTGACTGTTCATCTTTTCCTGTTTTGACTGTGCATCTGAGTTCCCATTGATCACATAGTCTCTTTTCTGGATTACAAGTTTTGAACTCAGTCTTCTGTTTCTGATGTCAGAAGTCCTCCAAGGAATGACTTCTTGGTTCGTATTCCATTCTGACTTCTGCCTGTTTTCATCAGTCCTCTGGTATCCATTTCTTTCACTTAGAACCACCTTGATCAGATGTTTCTATATTCAACAGTTTTTCATTCAACTTCCCCTCACAATCCTTTCTAAAAAACTGAGCTCTCTGGGATTGTTCTGAACTTCTAACCCTTAATGCTCCATCCTATATTTTATATGACAATCTCTTCTGAGGAGAGAGGTTTTGGGTTGCTGCTTCCTGCGGAATTAACCTTTATTCATCTGGGCTAGAGTCACAAGTATGATAAAGAAAACTGTGTCAGTCTTTATCACAGTTTAGTGGGCATCAGTGAGTGCAGGAGACATGAAACCATTGCATGTGACCTATAACATGTGCAAGGCAGCTTCATTTCCTTTGGAGCTCATGACCCCTCAAGGAGTGTCCTTCTGGGTTGCTGATGGGAGAGTCTTCATCTGTCCTGGGAGCAGGTAGAAAGATGGCAAATAAAATCACTTTTGTTTGAGAAGTTTGGTTTTCTTTTTGTTAATCCCCGCACCCCCCAACTGGTCCTTTATTTTTCCAGATATATTTAAATCTGGAAATCTCCCTCTGAAAGTTGATATCAATAGTGGGAAGGCTGCCACATTGAGAAAATCCTCTGCTCCTGCAATCTGGAGGATTTTGGTTTACAGTACTTTAGGTGCAAACATGTTACATAAAAGAAGTAATACCATAAAAAAATTTATCCATTAATACCAACACATGGATTTGTTTCCAAAATTAGACTTATAGACACTAAGGTGGAAGAAAGTGACAGAGGATGGGTAAGTTTTGAAGAGCCAGCATGGCAGGCCTGCTTGGGGGTTCCTGTCAGTTGGTCATGGGCAGTCAGGGGAGCTTTGAGAGCTGAAGGAAAAGTGAAGAAGGAGAGCAAAAGAATTCAGGTGGAAGGGACACCCTTCTTTAAAAGAGAACACGTTTTTTAAAAGATATGTTTGAACAAACCCTGTGTGAAAAGATTATATGGTCTTAACTGAGGATGTGTATGAATTATTATGTGTTTGCCAAAAAAAGGGACCAGGAAATTCAGCCTTTGTTTCAACTCTCTTCTCCTGATCCTGTGGCATGAAGTGGGACTGGGGATGTTAACATAGGCTAATCCTTAGTGACAGGGATGCTTCATATCCCACAAAGATCAATAAAACGTTCTCAATGACAGCTAAGTTTTAAATTGCTTCAGGAAAAGCTGCTATTCAAAGAAATGTTGTGATGACTTTGTTTCTGATAGTGCAAACAATCTTTTGTCATTGTTTATTAAGTGACTAGTAACTTTACTGCATCTGCTCTGTTAATCTTTACTGCCTTGTTTTAGATTTGCTGAGCGTACCTGCATTGATTCTCCCAAGCCCTGGGAACCTGCTGTACACAGTTAGCCAGAGTTCTAGTTCAGCAGGTCAGGGTAATCTGAACAGCTCTTAAGTTTCTCACAGAATCCAAGATAACTGTTGCCTGACCAAACAGGCAAGTGCAGTTGGCTGAATAAATAATTCTCCCTTTAAATCTGTCTGAATAAACATTAGTGCAAGGCTGATCAAGGCACTGTGTGTTAGCTACCATGTGTAGTACTGACGATTTACATGACCTCTTCAGGAAGATTCTCCTGATGAGCCATTTTTGCAGTTCATGCTATGACGTTGCACATTAGTATTGTCTGTGTTTGCAAAACACAGCTACATGCTTTATCCATTTATGTGGTTCTGTGGATGCTCTTACCACCAGAGTAACAGCAGGCTGCCAGGGGGAGAGGAGCTTTTCTGCTAAAGATGTACTGTGGTTTCTGTGACTTGAAAGAACCTCTTTGATTCATTCTTTGACTCAACATAGCCAAGAAAGAAGGTTTTTCAGAAAACAATAACTTGGAGAATGTGGTTAAAGTTAATCCTTAACTTGAGACCATTAAAGTCAGGAAATGCAGGTGAATTTAAAAATCTTATTGGCAGTTATTCTGTGTTCATACTCATAATTACTTCCCTTCCTCTCCTCTTTTCTTTCCTCCCACAAAGATGATGCCAGTGGGGGAAGAGTTGAGAAAAGGATTTAATACTGTGATTCTGAATTCTGATCTTTAAAGTGACTTTGCCACCAGGTTTCCTTGGGCATTGAATTCAAATCACTTTCGTTTGAAAAGTTTGGTTTCCTTTTTGTTAATTTTTTCCCACTGTTGCTCCTTTATTCTTTCAGGTATATTTAAGTCTGGAAATCTCCCTCTCAAAAGAGGCTGATATGAATAGTGGGAAGGCTTCCACATTGAGAAAATCCTCAACTCCCATTCCCAGGCAGGTGAACAATGACTCAGCATTCATTACAAAATGACTCATGAGCAATCATGATCATTTTCAGGGAAAGAGACAATTATCAATTTCATGGACTCATAAGTGATCGTGACTACTTTCAGGGACTTACAATTATCAATTACCCATTCCCTGATTAATTAAGAGCTTAATCTTCCCACCCATAAAACGTGAACAATAGTACACTGTTCCAAGCTGCCTATTATATTTCCCCAAGACAAAGACTAAAGTGAGTGGTAATGGAAAACTCAGATCTGTCGCTCTAGATTTCTTGCCTCTGAAGCCAAATACAGTAGGCACAGTTTAGTGTTAACAGACTCTCACATTTGTACTGAGCTAAGATAACGCCCTTCTTCACAAAGCTAACACTTAACACATTTTGTCTTTTAGTCTCAGAATCATCACTCTTTTAGAAATCTTTACAAATAGTGAATAAGGCAGCCTGCTGAGCGGGAAGAAATATCTCAGATAAATAGCACATTTCTTGGTACTATTGCTTCATTTCATAGCTTGGAAGCTAATGCTTCATTTCCCTGCTGTTTTTTCCCAAAGCAGCCCTGGCTCTCCTACACTTCTAACATTGGGCCTCTGTGTGGGGTTGGCCGTCACTTTGTTCCTCTTTGCATCACCATTTCCGGACTCTCCCTTCCCTCCCTCCTCTTCTCAGAAGCCCTGGATTTGAATGTCCTGTCGCTGCCTTACCACTGTTGCAGTCACAAGAGCCCCAAGGTGGCTTCTCTGGGTCACTGCTGCTCTTTCAATACAACTATTGCCCTAATTCGTGGTGATTTAAATATCCTTGCAAATGACCCTTCAATGTTCTCTTGTCTCATTTCTCCAAAGATCTCACTCTACATGCCATCTCTGTCCATTAGTCCGCAGTCAAGCCTGTTGTAGTAATACAGTCTCCATCATCCCCATGCCAAATATCCCAGTCTCCAGCCACATCCTCCTTCCATTTCCAACCACTTTGGTTCCTACTCTGTCTCTGACAATACTTTGACCAAACAGTTCATTTGTCCTATTGCCCTTTCATTGCCCCTTTATTCCCTTGCTGTCTTCCTTCCCCTCAGTGCCCAGCTTAGATTCTAGCTTTATCATTAGACTCACTCCCATCTATCATCCTCGATTCCTTTCCCATCTCTTCTAATTAGACTTTCCTTACAAAGCCTGAGCACAGGTTATATCCAATTTCTACTTTGTGCCTATGCCAAGTAGCTAAATGTGGCCAGAGAAATCCATATGCCCAGGCTGACTGGGCTAGCTCGAATTTATGATCACAAGCCTACGGTGGGCATTACTGCATGAGGCAGTCAGACCACATTTCTCTGATCTTCCTGCCTTCTTCACTTAGCTGATAGTCTTGCTTCTTTAACTGAGAAAGCAGAGGTGGTCAGAAGAGAACTTACACATGCCTTTCATTTTGTCTGCCTACCTACCTGCCTCTGGATCAGTATACCAAATGTTCTCTTCTGTTGCAAAAGGGCAATTGGCCAGGACTCCAGGGTCTGGGGGCAATAGGATACCTTGTAAAGCCAGGTGAGACCCGGGCATGAGACTTGCTCAGCAATGCCTCAGCAGAGGCTGTGAGAAGTCACCAAATGTGCCTTTTAAGACCTCTGTCTTCCACTAAGACGATCCCTCTCATCCACCCAGACCCTATACTGGAGCGTTAAAAGACTTAAAATTTCCCCAAAGGGATGGAGTTACCTAGATAGACTAAACCAGTGCTGATAGGGAGTTGAATCTAGAATTGATTACTTACCTTAAAGACAATATTTAAACTCTAAGAGACTGTTGTTTTTAATTCACACGTTTGTTTTTCCTGCCACCTAGATTATAACTCATGTGTTATAGAAAAGGCAAGGGAGCTGAGCTGTACTTTCCACCATTAGTTGATAAATGAATCAACTAATAGTTTTTTTTTTCCTAGGTCTTGGGCCTAGTCACATATCAAAGAGGTAATAAATATAGCAATTTTAAAAAGTGAATGGTAAACAAACAAAATGAACTGACAGTGACTTAAATGACATCTTAAAATTAGGTCCCCACCTAACTTGACTCCCAAGACTCAGTCATGCAATTTGAATATAAGTTATCCCTTTTCTCCTCTCATTTTCAAAACAGGACTTCTAAACCAAATGATGCTTACCCTTTAAGAAATTTTTGTTTTTAGAAATGGTAGAATATGTAGAGTGCTTCATCGGGAGTGCTCAATAACCATTGATGACAAGGATTTGAACAGCAATGTTTTGGAGCACATTAATAAATAAACAAAAAACAAGAAACCATCATTTAGACATTGGAACATGCAGATTGAGTTGTTGAAAGAATCGATTTCATCATTTCAGACAGTAACTGTGACCCAAGAGGATATTACCAGTCTTGCTGTAGTTAAAATTCTGCACTTTGCTTTGCTGTAGGTTTGTGTGCTCTGTTTCACTCGTGCTACCAGATGCTTGTTGTAACTCTGTTTCATGTTGTGCTGTAGCTGCCCTGGGAAGCTGAGCACTTAGAGACTCAGTAGTTGATAGCAGACAGTAGTAGACTTTGGTTAAATATGGAGAAAGCTTTTCTCTCTATATTGTAATAAAGTTCTTTGGCATTATATTCAACCTGATAGTACCTTATTTGCTTCATTGACTATAGAATACTTACACATATGCTCAAGCCTTATAAAAATTGGATCTAGCAGCAGCTATAAATAATTAAACTTATCTAAGCTGCGACTTGCCACTATAAAGATATTACAAATTCAGAGCCTTAACAGGGACTGTAGAACAAGAGATTTATCATTGCTAAGCCTAACACTACCAGCTGCTGGGTCTGTGTTTCTCCTTGTCTGGTTTGTTGCTGAGTCTTGAGGTCATTTGTGGCCACAGAGCCCTGTGGCAGGGGACACAGAGAGAGAGACATGAGAGGTCAGAGATACACTTGTAGTGGTTTCTCATAACTGGTCCTAAAAATGTGCAGGTTATAGTGAGACTTTCCATAGCTAACTTCATGTTTCAGTAAGGTCTTTACAGTTAGAGTAAATGTGTCAAACCAGCATTAGTATTAGAAAGCCGTGATTACACGAGCAGGGAATAGTGAGCCTGTCTTAGGAGCATGACTCCCGCTTGCCACAGCAGATACACCTCTTATCTTTCCTGCTTTAAAAACATAAGCATGGGGGCACCTGGGTGGCTCGGTGGGTTAAGCCTCTGCCTTTGGCTCAGGTCATGATCCCAGGGTCCTGGGATCGAGCCCCGCATCGGGCTCTCTGCTCAGCGTGGAGCCTGCTTCCTCCTCTCTCTCTGCCTGCCTCTCTGCCTACTTGTGATCTCTGTCAAATAAATAAATAAAATATTAAAAAAAAACATAAGTATTCATCATTAGATAAATTCACTTCAAAATGGGAGCACAGTTGTTACCAGATCAGTCTCAAACTATTCACTTCTGTGACAATGCTTAATTATGATCTCAGTTTAGGATAAAAGCTTCTGATGAAGTCTTTGTATATTCCTCTTATAAACTTGATTACCTATTCCACGTGAGAATTCCTGTAAGGTGCCATTTATAAAGGTAAAGATTAAATGAATACCAATTGCCTTGAAGATGAAATTATTACCAGAGAGATAAAGAGTGTGTGTTTTCGTTTTCCTCGAGTGTGCAAAGGGTACTTGGATGCGTTGCCTGTGAGGCATAAAGCTGGGTGAACTTTCTTGGGCTGCTGTTATTATCTGGAAATCAACATTACAATGACAAAATGCATCAATTGTCATGTGTTCATGGTGGGAGCCCTAAATTACAGATAAGGTTGGCTGTTGCCACAGATGTCATAGGTGACCACAAGACCAGAGGGGCTCTGGAATTGAGATATTTAAAGGCAGATACTTACCCTGTGACTATGTAAGCAGTAAAAACCTCTTGTGGGGAAGAATTTGATCAAAGGAAAGAACGAGAAGAGAGGTGAGTGAGAAGAGGAGGGCATAGCAATAGGCTTGGGAGGAAAGAGAAGGCTGACATTTAAAAAAAAATTCAAAATGTTATATTTCAGGGCGCCTGGGTGGCTCAGTGGGTTAAAGCCTCTGCCTTCGGCTCAGGTCATGATCCCAGGGTTCTGGGATGGAGCCCCACATTGGGCTCTCTGCTCAGCAGGGAGCCTGCTTCCTCCTCTCTCTCTCTGCCTGCCTCTCTGCCTACTTGTGATCTTTGTCTGTCAAATAAATAAATAAAAAATGTTATATTTCAATTTTGTCCAGAACTAACCTGTACAATGGCATCAGGCATTGTCTGTGTGGAAATCTAGCTCCAAAATTCCATTTTTCCAAGAAGCCCCCTTATCTCCAAATGAGAGGTTTGCTATCTCAGGTCTCAGGTACCAAAGTTGAATGGTGAATAATAACACTCAAAGGGGCTTCTTATTAGAACAACCTTTAAGCCCATGGACACCATGACCTTGTCAATGACTAATCTGTTCAGAACAGCTGGTTTCTCCATTCTTTTCTTTGAAAATCGGTTGTGATGGAGATTCCAAATATCTCTTTTCGGTGGTTCAGCACTCAGAGAAGAGAAATTTTTTTCTGCTTAACTGACAATTGTTCCCACTTGTTTTATTCCTCTGCGAGAGGGGGAGTTATTCATCAGCATTGACCCAAGAAAAACACTCTTACATTTGACTTTATTAAAAAGTCATTCTGTAATCATATCTGAGTAATTCCATTCTCTTTGGGTGTTTCCCTAAAATTAAGAAAGTTTATATTAAATGAAATGCTGTGTAGTAGGTAGATAACATACATTTATGTATGTATCTATGACATTATGTATTTATTTATTTATTTATTAAAGATTTTATTTATTTGACAGAAAGAGACACAGCAAGAGAGGGAACACGAGCAGGGGGAGTGGGAGAGGGAGAAGCAGGCTTCCTATCGAGCAGGGAGCGCAATTCAGGGATGGATCCCAGGACCCTGGGATCATGACTTGAGCAGAAGGCAGTTGCTTAACAAACTGAGCCACCCAGGCGCCGCTATTTATTTTCTAAAAAGATTTTATTTATTTATTTATTTCATAGGGAGAGGGAGAGAGAGAGAGAGCACAAACAGGCAGAGCAGAGGGAGAGGGAGAAGACAGAGAGAGAGGGAGAAGCAGTCTCCTTTGGTGAGCAGGGAGCCAGATGGGGGGCTTGATCCCAGGACCCTGGGATCATAACCTGAGCTGAAGGCAGATGCTTAACCAACTGAGCTACCCAGGTGTCCCAGTAGGTAATATTTAAACACATTTATGGATCTATTTATTAATTTGCTAACCATCTATTGAGTACATACTATGTGTAATTATAGGTGTGTTAAAGGAAACATTCTGCTCTGGAATCAGTCCAGGGTGCCTTTGCACAAATTACTTGATTGGTCTGGGTCTCCTCAAGTTGTAAACCAGTGGTAATCATGGCGAGAATCAAATGCTTCGCATGCATAAAATGTCAACCACATATTAAACGGTTAACTACTTTTAGATTTTAATTTAGGAACTATGGCAAGTGGAAAGGTTCAGAGAAAAGTATGATCCAGGAACATGCTAGCTAACAGAGGCCAGCCATGTAGCAGGAATGTGAGGAAGCTTTAAGGGAGAACAGACTCAGACCAAACTTGCTTGGGATTGATCAGGAAAGTCTCCCCTGAGGAGACCTTCAGTCTGGGAATGGGGGTGCAGACAAAGGTACAGTGAAAGGCCTAAAGGTAGAGTTTACCACAGTAGCTAGACATGTCCATCCAAAGTCCCTTTTGTGAGGGGGCTGGGCAGACCGTGGGCTGTTGTTACGAAACATTCCTGTGAAACCAGACAATATTCTGTTGGTTGGCCAAGGACAGAGCATGGGGAATAGCACAGTTCTCCTCCCTGGCCCCTCTCTCTGGCCAGCTCTGCCTCCCAAGGCAGGCAGCAGGAAGGGAAACCAGTGGCTTGGGGTTGAGGGCTCCTCAGTCTCCAGAAGGTGCTCTGTGGGGCTGCGCTCTGGGACACTGTCGAAAGCGTGGGAAGGATTATTTGTAAGCGAATGTCCATTGGATGAATGGACACTGTTTTTAGGTTGGTGCCGACTGGACAGAGGCCCATCTTGGTGGAGGGAGCTAAGCTCGGCTCTCAAGCTCTCTGTTTCCAGTCTCATATCCTGTTATCAAAGCTCCAGCCTGGGTTGGCAGTATTTCAGTTTGTCTGCAGCAACCCTGATTCCTGTTGAGGCGAGTTTCACACGCACGTTGTCAGAGTATAGATCCCTGAGAGACCAAAATGAGATACAGCAGGAGAAATCCTTGGAACAGCAGGCCCTGACTTGATAGAAAAAACAACAGGGTCCCTGTGAGAATAACACTCCTGGCTGGGTTCCTGCTCCAAAGGCCAGGCAGGTCAACGGAGTAAATGAGGCCAAAGCTGGTGCAGCTCCCCCTGCTTGGCTAGGCACCTCCTGGCTCCTCGGCTTGTGTGTGCCATTCAGCACGAACAGATAATCTGAATAGGTCCACACTGCTGCGACTCCTAATCCGTTTTGAAGAAGGAAATGTAGTTTACATAATTATTGTTGTGTGTTCTTTTCTCTGTGCTCTTGTGTTACCATGACTCACCTTCCAGGAAACTGATATAAGGTTGGGGGGTGTGAACGGCAACGCAAACAACTTCTGAATGGTGGTGGTGGTAGTTGGGGGGCTTGGTGAGTTTGCCAGACCCATTGGCCTTGGTGGTGGTTTGAATGACTGCCAGGCTCTGGGTGACATCCTTCAAATCTGGAAGGCTTCTTGCTCGTGTGACCCAGAGTATCAGCTGAGGCAGATGCCACTGTCCTTGCTAAGCCCTCGCACTCCCTCCCCTGATGATCACAGGGATACGGTAACAACTGCTGCTCCCTCTTGACAGCTTGCTCTAAGCCCTGTGTGCGCATTACTTGTCAATGCCCATCAGATCTGAAAGGTAGCAGTGAGAACAGAAGATAGACAGAATAGAAGCCGAAAGGGAAACAGAGGCCCAGAGAGCTGAGGACACTTGCTTGGATTTGCAAATGTTTGGACAAAAGATTGGAACCCAGGCCTGTCTTAATGCCAGAATTAACCCAGGCCTGTCTTAATGCCATTATTCTGTGCTTTGTGTAGTTTTAAAATTTTGAGTTCTGTGCATATGTATGTGCCTTTGTTTTCTTAGAATTGAAGATCTCAAGAGACACTTGTATCACCAGGGAGACTGTCCCATAGGTATTATTTGAGAAGACTTCCCAGCTGTCTCCTATGACCCCTTCACCCAAATATCTGATCTTCTTACTGTCTAGTCCTTGGTCCTGAATCCAATCAGAGATGAAACAGTTCCTACTCTATTTCCATCTTCTCTAGCTATACCCCAGCTTCTGCTATCTATTTTTCTTGTTGATTGTGCAGATTGTGAATGAAGCCACCTCCCCTACAAGGTTGCCTTGCACAGAGTTTGTTGCTGAAGTAAATTTTCAAAATAAGCCTCTCCAACATTATTGCGGCCTGAAGTGGTGAGAAAAGTTTAATTCCTAATCAAGTCAGTAACTCTAAGTTGGCATATGCATGCCAATAAAATGTGTAGAAGTTGCTACAACTCCTTTACTCCTTCAGAGCTTGTTGCCTTTCTGGGCCTGTGTGACAATGTTTGCTCCCCCTGTTGTCACTTTGCACTTCTCGGAGTCTCTTTGGAGAGTATTTCATGCTTTCCCCCTGCAGCAATGATGGAAATATGTCAGAGATGTCAAAGCAATGGCTCTGGCAGAAGAAGGCAGCCAGAAATAAAGTGGCTCGGAGCAAAGGTTGGTGATGTCCCCACACCACTGGAAGATTTGGTTGAAGACCATTCAGGGTGGACTAAATAGGTTTCTTTTTTTTCTTTAATTAGGTAACTATTTTAGAGAGAAGCCAAATACTTTTGTTAGGGATTAAACCTAATTTATAATTCTTCAGGAGAAAATATAATACCTTATTTTTTATTGGTATGATACCTAGAAAGGCCATTCTCCTGAACTAACCTTTCCAAATACATATTGCACAATTATACTTGTCAAATGCAATGTCCTCCACATTAATGCAGTAGATTCAATATATTACATAACCTCACCAAGAGTAGAAATGCAAATGTTAATATGGGTTAATATACAATTTTTATGAATTTTCATCACTTCTTGAAATGTATAAAGCTTCTTATATGCTCTCATGAGCAGCTTACGGGGCTTGTGGGTGACTTAAGGTTGCAGTCAGAATCATGATGTTGTTGTTGGCATTGATCTTAGAATCACATTACTAGTGTTTCCCACCACTTGGTTTTCTTATTTCTAAAAATGAAAATAAAGAAAAGAAACTAAAAATTATTCATATACAACTGATCTTGTGTAGACTTTGAATGTTTTAACTTTATATGAGTAAAATGATAGCAGACACTATTTACTCTTGGTAGTCCAGACTATTCATCTTAATGATCAGTTTACATTTCTAAATGTTGAAATTCATGAAGTAAATTATTTTATTACACTTCTAACTAAAACTCTAGACTATTTCCAAAATTAGTAAATTTATGAGACTGAAAGTGACCTTAGACTTTGTACCTCCTCATTTACTGATGAGGAAGCAGAGACTCCATGGACTAAATTGCCTGAACTTAATTAGTGGATGCGTCAGAACTAGAACACAAATCTCTGCCCTACAAATGATTGGTCCCTCTGCAACTGCTAAATAGATTTAGGCTTGTGATCATTTTGGACAAATTAATGGTGCTTCCTTGTCTTACTCTATTTTTATTGTAATTTCTAAACTTGAGAATATCCAAAATTGTTGGCCATTAAATCATCTTGTATGTCTTTGTTCCTTGAAAGCAACAGGAGATTTCCAGTGCAAAGTCCCATGTGCTCCGGAGGACTGTGGCTTTGCATACCTACTGGACTATATGCATCAGCAGGAGCCCAAGGAAGACTATGGTATACACCAACTTGTGGTCAGTAAGTCTCCTTCAGCCCAAGACTGTCCTGGAGAAACTACCATAGGTGTCCTGCGGAAACCCAATCTGGTAATATTTCCCTGCCAACATAAGCAATTACATTAGCCTTTTAATATGTGCTTTTGTCCACAAAACCACTGCTGTGAAAGCCCTCGTATTAGGAACAGGTTGTAAATAATCCACAGCCCAAGCATTGAACCCCCCTGTAATGTCTCCTCAGACCATAGCATATCTGCATAGCATATCTGCAACAGGATGTACTAAGCAAAACCTGGACACAGGAAAAGAGGAGATCAGAAAGGTCTTGGGTAGCATCAGGGTGGCATCAACCAGGCTGCAGGCTGGTCAAGAAATCTGATTCATATATATTTGTTTTCATAGCCAGGCCTGTGTCCATGCTCCTGAAGGTAGGATTCAAAGAAATTCAAGGAACATTTTTGGCTCCTGCTTTCAAAAAGCTTATGATTTCTTGGGGAGAAATTCCTCACATATTTTACCAAGTATTGTAAGGTAGTTGTAAGTGGAGTGAAGGACAGGAAAGTTCTGAGGGTCTCCTTCCCTTCTAGTTCCCTTTCCCAACTGTAGGGGTCGATAATCAGAGTCATCTTAGGACTCTGGTCAGCTGTTTTACATGCTTAAAAGGTCAAGGACCCATGTGCCATGTTGTCTTTGTTGGAGGTCACTAGGCTTTGCCCCTTATCGCACATCCAACTTGGTCTTGCTTGACTGTGGGCTTGGGTGTTTGGGAATGTTGCTCGTAGCTGTGGTCAGTTACTTTTTGATCCCAAGATTGGGATTTGGAGGAAGAAGGAAAGGCCCTGCTTGGAGACTGAGCCAAGTGGTCCAGCCTGGGTTAACAGAGAAGTTCAACTTTGGGGTGTGGCTTCCAAGTCCAGATGGCAATACAGGAATACCTTGGTCTCCTTTACTGGTTAGAGTTCCTTGTGAAAGCACTTCTTTGGGAATTTTATCACAAAAGGGGTGATTGGTAGGGTGGAATGTTAGCATTTCTTACTCTTAGCTCTAATATTGCCCATCTTCACCACCACCTTTCATGCCAGATATCAATAAGAAAGTGTATTGGAACAACCAAGAGACTGCTAGTTTGGGAACCATCACAACCATCAAGTGTAATTCTGGACAAAATATCTTTAGCATTAGCCAAAGCCATGTTAATATACATAAGCAAAGATAGGATGAAAGAACACCAAAATTTCTGGAGTGAAGATGTCTCTTCAACAAGAGATCCTGTGCCCCTTTGAAAGCTCTACCAATACGTGCATTATGGGTATCTGATAGTAAGCTGATGCAGTTGGTTTGGGGGCAGAAATGTCATGAGACCTGATGCAGCACAGCTTGTCGTGCGTGTCTTGGGAAATGGTCCCTGAGACAGGCAGCAACTGGATTTAGAATGAATCTGTTTAACTAATGAACATTCATGCTGGGGAAGCAAGATGCAGGACTACAATGACAAGGAGGGAATAAAACCACTTTTGAAAGGGCTGGATTTGGGATGTCTGGTACTTTAGCACCCCTGATACTACTAATGGCTTTCTCTTAATTGGTTCTTGGACTGGAAACCACAGTAAGTTTGACAGATGACATCTACATGCTTCCACATTGGATCCACTCTGGGGTCATGGGAAGCTGATATCAAATGTGCTCAAGTAGGTTCCTAAATAAAGCAGGGAGTTCTTAACATTTGTAACCCCTTTCCCCAGGTCTTTTTCTCCATGGTAAACTTGGAAGAACTCAAGCTGATGTTATTTTATGAAATTCAGCATACAAAAGTTCCTATTGCTATAATGAAAGGCAGAAACCATGCAGAATATGCAAGTGCACTTTTAACTTTATCTGTATCCATGTGAAAAACATGTATCCATGTAATAGAACACGCAAGGATGGCATTCTTGAATATTTTTGCTCTTTTGTGTTTTAAACAACTTTGCAATTCATCCATTTATTTGGTAGTTGGGGTGAGGGGAAGGAGAGAAGAATAGAACAGGGATTGAGTTCAGGGAAAGGGAAGAATGATCAGTGAAAGGGAAGGGAAGGACTACCTTAACAATTCCTTGCTACAAAATGGTGACTGACAGTGATTGATCTAATTTGGTGAATGAAAGTGATTGACTTAATTTGATTTTTAAGGTGTCTGAAATAACATAGCCAAGATAAACTTGTGTAAATGATACCCTATTTGAATTGTATTGAATACTTGGATTATATATTTAGAAAAATCATATCTACTCTTTAATATTGGCTTAAATCTTATCTCTTCAACAAAACTATTCCTGAGCACCTTAGCCAGATTTTTTTTTTAAGTTCTTTTCACATGTTTTGATCATATTACTCACTTGAAAATAATCTCATGGAGCTCTATTTCACATAACTATTTTCATGGGTATACATGTCTCATATCTCCCAATAGACACATTTCTTCAGGAGGGAGGGACCATGCTTCAGATGTTTTCCTCATGTGGAAAATCTACCTCAGCAGATGCTTAATGAGCATTTGTTGGGAGCCTGATATTTGGAAAGTTTGGCTCATTTTCAAGGCTACACATTTTAATGGTACTGACAGAAAACCAAGTCTTTAGATTCCAGTTATATATTTTATTGTCCTGACTTCATTTTAATAAGACACTGACTAATTGTTTAATATCTTATTTTATCTTTTTTAATATGGTTAATAATTAACTCATGCAAATATTTTAAGAATATTAACCAATAAAATCTGGCAACCACATATAAGTACAAAGCTATATCTTTAAATTAAGATAATATTAACAGAGATTGATAAAAATTTACCAGCTAATAGTGATGTGGAAGTGATGAGGTTAAAAGTTCCAGTCTTAAGTTCTTTGCATGTGTAAATGTCTTTGCAAACCAGATTTCTAACGACCAAATGAAAAATGATTTGGATAAAATAGATGGAACTTCATGGATAATTCTGAGGTGTAAGAGAAATTTAAAAAATCCTGAGGACTTCTAATAGGAATCATTAAGATTGTAACCCTCTCAGCCTTTTGCAATCTGTTTAAATAGAACAGGTACTAATATTGTTTAAAAATTTAATTAGTTTTTGATTAGATAATACATGTGCATGGCAAAAATTCAATGAAGCTAAGTCTTTCTTCTACTGTCTCCTATACCCTAGTCCTCCTTCTAAAAGAAAACTACTCTGTTTCCTTCATTTTCTTCAGAGATATTCTCTGTGGATATAAGCATATTTCTAAATGTGCTTTTTCACTTTTCTGACATAAATGTTGGCATACTGAAAAAAATCCTACACCTTGCCTTTTTTTTCACTTATCTGGAGATTGTTCCATATCAATACATGTGGGTCTACTTCATTCTTAGCACTGCAGAGTTCTGTGCTATGGTTAGGTGGATAACTTCTCAGTTCAGCATTTTCAAGGTCATTATATAATAAAGATAATTTTTAGTGGGTATATCTTCTTCAGAGCAGGTTTGTGCTTTTGATGTGCCTTAGGAATTATTGCTGGAAATTTCTGGGTGTGTTCTCTGGAGTTTTATTCACATTCGAAATCTACACTATAACATTCACAATTATATTCCTGGAGCCATTCAATTTGGATGGTTGTTATTTAGTCCTTTTATATTATCTACTTTTTAAAAAGATTTTATTTATTTATTTGTCAGAGAGAGAGAAAGAGAGGAAGAGAGCACAAGCAGGGGAAGTGCAGGCGGAGTGAGAAGCAGGCTCAGGTGTGGTGTGGTGAACTGGGGAGGCACTTGGGTGTAGGTGTCCAGGGAGGAGGTGGAGGAAGAGGCCTTCATACTGTTTTTCCCTGTTTTTGACACCTTTGATACCTGCATCTGTCTGGGGCTCTGTTGAACAAGGTAACTTGTTTCTAAATGGTGTGGCTAAATACAGTCCCATTAGGTTGTGGCTTTGGCTGTTTTGCAAAGGCAGGTTCTACTCTTCTGTCCAGGATGTCATGCAAAATTTGTCAAGATTTTTCAGCCACCGATGTTCCCTCTCCTGCTTAATTTTAAGCATTACTTTTCTTATTCTTTTATTTTCATATTTGCAGAATTTTCAGAAGATGAGGAATAAGCTTCTGTAGCTTATGCACTGTGTTTACATGACAGAAATCCAACCTCTGTCTTAAACTTTAGGTCAGAATGTTTAAGAACACTCATCTGATTTTGATGGCTATAAAAAATGTTTTGTTTTCTTTCGATAGAGCCAACAACATTGTCATTCTGAGAATCTTGTGAGGTGAGGCCAAAGCTGTCTAAAGGGCTTTAACTGACAGACTTTTAGAACCTTAGAATTATTCTGAGAAACATCTTCTTGTTTTGGTAAACATAAAAAGGAATAGCATTCAAGTGTACACATTCCTTTAAACCTCAGGGTCTTTGCAAATGCTGTCCTATCTTCTTGAAATGCTCTTCCTTGTCCAGCTTTACGTAGTTAATTCCCCCTACAGTCATCCATCCATATAATACCTTGAATTTCCCTTCATGTCACAATATTACATGATTTGTTATGTTTCTTGTTTAAAATTGTCTCTAATACTACAACGACCATCTTTGAATATAGAACCATATGGCTCTTATTCATTGCTGTTTTCTCAGTATCTAGCACTGTGGTTTTGTTCAGTAAATATTTCTTGAATAATGGCCTAAACATTTTGCACCAATAATTTGCCTAAAATCTCAATGCCTCAGCTATGTGTTGATTTAAATATTTTGTATTTATATAGGGTTTTATATTTTATAAAACACTTTCACATATATTAAATCCCAATAGCCTAGGGGATTCGGTATGAAAACTCTGATCATTTTAATCCTATATATAAGATAATCTAGTTAGGGTCACATAATTAATGAGAGAGGGAACATGAGTTTTGTGATACCCACTCCATGGGTCTCTCTCTAATGATTCTGCTGTTTTCTTGGATGTCAGGACAAAGTGTGGTCAAGGGCATCTCTGGGTGCTATGAGTAAGAAGCCACTGCTGGATTGAGACCAGCTGAGATTAAATTTTGTGGCCTGAGAAATGAGACTTTATTTGTAGAATTGTTCTAGGTGCCACAGGAGCAAGGGATTAGGATGATCCAGAGCCTCAGCTAAAGGGAATGTGATGTGCCAGTGCCCTGGGACCTCAGCAGAATAAGTGAGCTAGGGAAACAGTCTTTCCATTGAAACATAGTGACCGAGTGCCAGCTACATGTGGTGTCCAGTGCTTGGCGCTGTGGGATTCAGAGGTTATATGATTTGCTCTTTGCTCTCAAGAAACTTTTGAAAAATCAAAGGCAATTAGCATATCAGAATACCTTTAACAATAGAAATTATACTATATTTTATATGCTAAGTGAGGTACACAATACCACATGCCATTGGTTTTTTGAAAAGTGTAAACATTAGCAAAGCTTGAACAATAGGAAAGAGAGAGGAGGAAGAGAGATTTGTTCATTGAAAGATGATCTTTGTGAACCTACCACATGTGAAGACTTTATTTAGGCACTGGGGATGCAGCAGTGAACAAAACAGGCACTGTTCCTGCTATTATGGATAAGTGAGGATAGGGAAATAGCAAATCACATTCCAGGGACAGTGAGTGGATTGATCACTTTGCCTAGAATTGTACTACCCAATATGGTGTCTCAAGTGACAGCACCTTCCCACCAAGCAGAGAGGCAGGGAGCAGAGAATGACCTCTAGGCTGGGGTCAGTCTCCTGGTGGCATGGCCTGGGCACTTGGTAATTCTACCTCCGTATATTGAGAAGGTCGAACTAGCTGACTCCTAGGATCTCCTCTGATCTAGATTCTGTGATTTCAGAGCTCAGACTCAGGAAGGACCTTACCTTCACTTTCAGAGTGTCACCGGTCAGATGCACCCTATTTGGATTTGAGGTTGAGAAGGCAGATATGCTTATGCAACTTGCAATGCTTCTAATATGAAGGAATAAAAAAAAGACATATATTCATCTAGGTGACCGAGCCAATGCAGAATAATTGACCCATTTGACCTTGTGAAGCCATAGCTGTGGCCTCTGTTCATGGGGTTCCTAAAGTGGACACCAATGAGTGCTTTTGAATTTAAAATCTTCAGAGTCTTTGATGTCACCATTGACTAAAGTGGCCTCCTTCATCCCATGGTGAACGGCAAAGGTAGAAGGATGAGGAGGTAAAACGAGGCTGAGTAAGGGCCACAGAGGCAATACAGCTCGGAACACCATCCTCCCACACAGAACCTGGACTTTTATCCCAAAGTCCAGGAATCAAATTGTATTGGGGATATGGTGAGAAAAAAGTGTATTTTGATGAAAATCCAATTAAAAGAACAATTAATTGGGCACTTACTACTCACAAAGCTCTTTGCTTGATGATTTTAAGGAGACAAAGATGAATCAAGTAGGCTTGGTGCCCTGAAGGAATTTATAAGAGAATGGGGGTGGGTAGGACAGACACAAAATAAACAACAAAGGGATGAGTCCATGTTTCCAAAGGAGATTAGATTGAGATAAATGCAGATAACCTGGAGGTAATATTTGAATTATGTGCCACTGGCTAGTACCAAAAAAACCTGAAAAGAGGTAGACCAGGGGATATTCTCTGAATGACACCTCCAGCCCACCCCACCCTCCAACATGCTTTGCTGCCCAAAAAGAAATTGAAAAACTTTGGTAAATGGTGACTTTCCTTAGTAAATCATATTTAAATGAGACAGCTGTATTTTTGTGCTTCATGCTTAGCCAAATCTTATTTAATTAACCTACTTAGACTTGTTGATTGAGGTTAATTAGACCCTAGGATTGATGTTAATTGCCATTGTAAACGGCCAATGTTATAGGCAGTACATTTGGATTTGGTAAAAAAAGAAATTGAGATAGAGGTCTATTTTTCTTAGCTTGCTTACTTTTTGTCTTATGCTTCCCCCTTGTTTAGATAAAAGGGCATTCCTCCATCCCTAATTGTATTTTTACTTTGTTTTTGTTGTGGATGGTGGGTGGATGGGTTATTGCAGGAGCTGATTCCATTTTCATCAACAATTCCTTAGGTATGTGGGCAGTCTTGTTCTCTTGATTCCTCTTTTTCTCTCTCCTTTCCTATTGTGCTCTACCTTACACGTGCCTGCATATGCACACACATATACACATGTTTACACATAAATGTACACATATACAAATGAATGCATACACAACACATGAGTGTGCACACATGTGCACCTCCCCCTATGGTCCACTCTTATTTTTCTCCAAACTTGCATGAGTTTTCATGGGTACCTGCATGTGCTTTATCTCTGAGGGAAGTGAAGGTAGTCTTATTAACAATTTGATAGAACACTCAGTGGACTAATAAAGAAAATAAGCAGTTCTTTTTTGTAAACTGTGTGCATGTGGTGGTGGTAGTGGTGGTGATGATGTGTGAGAAAGGCAAAAAGGAAGACGAACAGACACAGTGAGAGAGAAAAGTGAAAAGGCAACATTTCCAGAGCTGGAATGTAAGAGGAATGGTGTGTCTCCTATTTATTTCAGAGATAAGTTCAAGTTAAGAAGGACAACTTCCTGGGGCACCTGGGTGGCTCAGTGGGTTAAGGCCTCTGCCTTCGGCTCAGGTCATGATCCCAGGGTCCTGGGATTGAGCCCCACACTGGGCTCTCTGCTCATTGGGGAGCCTACTTCCTCCTCTCTCTCTCTCTGCCTGCCTCTCTGCCTACTTGTGATCTCTGTCTGTCAAATTTTAAAAAAAATTAAAAAAAAAAAAGGACAAATTCCTGTGCCATTTATTTGACTGACTTTTCCCAATACATCTTCTCCTCAACTTCTAGGTCTTCTTTGCAGAAACTCAGTTCAGCTATAGCTGTCACATTAAAGGCTCTCCCTCCTTGGCACATGTAAGTAGACATTTCTACATGTATGAAATGCTGTGCATATTTATACAAGATATCCAAATATGAAGTTGGACCTTGGTGTTCTCTACAGTGAGCTGTTCTGGGAGACATTTGGATGTTTTGCCTGTTCCAATTCCTGTCATGCCTCCTCTTCTCTTGGTAAGAGGTGGTTCTTTGTCCCTGAGCTCTCTTGTCCCATAGCAGATATCCAATAGGACAGATTCCAGTCCTCTCTAAATCCTCAATTGAGGTGAGCACATTTGACAGACACATCAATTAACAAAGTAGTACCTAAGATGGCTGAAAACCTTTCATCTCTTCTGTTCCTCTTATGATGTAGACTTGAACTTCTGGAACATTATAGTTGTGAGGAAAAGGGCAACGTGAACTTTCATAAACAGGAAGAAACAAGAAGGTATGCTTTTGTGTCTGTGTATTTATGTGTTTGTGTATGTTTAAGCTATTTTTTATTATTTTTTATAACGACGAACTTAGAGATAAATATACATCCCTGATTTATGCTGTAAATATACTTATCACTTCTAAAACTTTCTTCCTGTCCTCTTTTTATTTATTTTACTATTAATACTGTGATAAGAACACTTAACATAAGATCAACCTCCTTAGTAAGTATATAATACAACATTGTTAACTATTGGTACTATGCTGTGCAGCAGATCTCTAGGACTTCTTCACCTGGCGAAACTGAAAGTTTGTACCCTTTTATTAATACCTCCTCATTCTCCTCTATTTTTGGGCCCTGGTAACCACCAGCCTACTCTCTGCTTCTATGAGTGTGACTATTGTAGATTCCATAAAAAGTGGTATCATGTAGTATTTTTATCTGGCTTATTTCATTTAATGTAGTGTTCTCTCAGTTCATACATGTCACAAATGGCAGGATTTCCTTTTTTTGAAGCTAAATAATATTCCATTAGGTGCATATGCCATATTTTCTTTAACCATTTTTTCATCAGTGGACCTTTAGTTTGCTTCCATGTATTGGCTACTGTGACTACGTAATATCAAAATCTTGGGAAGATAAATAGGATTTTACCATCTCATCTTCTCATTTTATTAACCCTTCTTCATCCATGGTCTTTCTGTTCCATGTAGGTACTTTCTTATGATCAAAAATTCTGATTTTCTGGTTAATATTAAGATAACTTGGGTAATTCTGCATTGGAGTTTATACTTTATTTGGCTAAGATTATAATGCTCTTACCTTACATTTTTCACTTATGCAGTTGTGTATAGTAATAACATCAATTAAAAATATTTTGAGTATCTACTTATAATCACGCCAATTCTCTTTTTTCAAATAAATAAGATTCACACGGATGTCTGAACAACATACATAGAACTAATTTATTTCAGTGTATACTTTAATGTAATTTAAGTTTAAAAACCAAATATTTGGTCTCTATTATATTCTTTGCAAAGTTGCTTCTTACAGAGTTAAGAGAAATGATACAGAGCTACCTTATGACCCTGCAATTGCACTACTGGGTATTTATCCCAAAGATACAGATGTAGTGAAAAAAAAAAGGGCCATATGAAGCCCAATGTTCATAGCAACAATGGCCACAATTGCCAAACTGTGGAAAGAGCCAAGATGACCTTCAACAGATGAATGGATAAAGAAGATATGGTCCATATACTATGGAGTATTATGCCTCCATCAGAAAGGATGAATACTCAACTTTGTTATCAACATGGGTGGGACTGGAGGAGATTTTGCTCTGTGAAATAAGTCAAGCAGAGAAAGTCAATTATCATATGGTTTCACTTACTTGTGGAGCATAAGGAATAACATGGAGGACATTAGGAGACAGAAAGGATAAGTGAATTGAAGGAAATTGGAGGGGGAGATGAAGCATGAGAGACTATGGACTCTGAGAAACAAACTGAGGGTTTTGGAGGGGGGTTAGGTGAGCCCATGAGAGACTATGGACTCTGAGAAACAAACTGAGGGTTTTGGAGGGGGGTTAGGTGAGCCTGGTGGTGGGTATTATGGAGGGCATGTATTGCATGGAACACTGGGTGTGGTGCATAAACAATGAATGTTGGAATACTGAAAAAATAAAATTAAAAAAGAGAAATGGTATAAGTATTTTCATATTTATTCCATAAACATTTTTTTATGTCATTATTATATGTCAGGCCCTTTGGTAGGTGCTGGGGATTCAAAGGTGAGACATAGTCTCTGATCCCAGGAAGCTCACAGGTCACAGCAGAGAATATGGTTGGGTTATGACAGACTGCATTGGCTATGGGGCAAAGTCTCCAACTATGGCTAGAGCTCTGGGGAACTGAAAATCTTGTTAGATATGGGAAATCTAGAGATGATTCTCATGTAATGAGTAGAAATTAGTCAAGTTAAGCTCGGGGTTTGCTTTCAGGAGATACTGTGGAATTTTTGACCCAAATAATGTATACATTGTTCTTAAATTTTCAGGGTTTGCTGTAACATATGTGGTAAAAGTTTAGAATTGTAAGATAAATTTATTTATATTTTATCTACTTCCCAAAATTGCTTACATGGATGATGTGATGATGATGATGATGATGATGTGTGTGTGTGTGTGTGTGTGTGTGCACATTTACATGCACTAGGACTATCTGAATGAAAATTAAATGTCATAGAGTGAGAAGAGGGGATGGCATTAAAAGTGTAGGTGAAAGACAACTACCACATGATCTCCCTGATATGAGGAAGTGGAGATGCAACGGGGGTGGGAGTTAAGGTGGTAGGAAAAGTAAAAATGAAAGAAGATGGGATCGGGAGGGAGAAAAACCAAAAGAGACTCTTAATGTCATAAAACAAACTGAGGGGGGTGGGGGGAAGAGGGGTTGGGTGAGGGTGGTGGGGTTACATCATATGTTTAAATAAAGCTTAAATAAAGTAAAAAAAGAAAAAAAATTAAAAAATTAAAAAAATTACAATAAAAAAAAAGTGTAGGTGAAGTTTTTTCATAATTCAATACTAAATGTAGCTCTAAATGCACCTATGCCAAGGCATAGATTTGCTTTATAGTTCTATTTGCCTGATAAAATAAAACATGGTAATTCATTAGGTGCAATAGACTTTTTCTTGGTACCAAATTCCAAAAGGAATGTATTATGTATATAGCTATTTAAGGGACTTTGAGCAATTCCTTTCTGAAATATTGTTTCCATGGGCTTTTAGCAAAACTGAACAGAGATTTCAAACCTGTATTCTTTGGCAAGTGCCTGGAGGGCAGAGACTCTTCTGTTGATTGAAGGGATATCCTAATTCATCAGACACCAGACACACTGATGGCAGAACTGACATTTCTTTGTGAAGGCTAAGGAGCACCAGCTGAATACTTCCTTGTTGGGAAAGCCATTCTCACCCCAGTGTGGAACTGGTCTGGGGTCACATTTTCCTAATGTAGCAACCTTGGATCGTCTTCTTGGTTAGAACCTTGTTGTTCCATGCCATAGATCATGGAAGAGATGAGTGGGGCCTGGAAAATATCAAAGGGCTGTTATTGACAATTGGCTGGCCTTAGCATGGAAGAACTGTGCCATGATTCTTGTGGACTGGTTGATCTTAAGAATTCTTGCCTGTCTACACTGGGAATTAGCTGCACAATGTGCACTAAAGGAACTAAACTAGCCTCCAGGTTGGAGTTATTTAGTATCTTTAATTTGAATGAAGATGGTATGCCCCAAATTGTGATTTTTTGATTCCAGCATCATTTTTACTGAGTTATTCTTTTAGATGGTAATTATATGTCAGATCCAATTTTTTTCTTGAGACTATTTCATGTTCACATTAGTAAAAACATGTTTCTAATCCATCTAAAAGCTGCATCAAATTATTTAAACATGGAGAAAGAAGGGGCTAGAAAATAGTCTCATTTCATGCTATTTGGGATTAAAATTGAATCTGTAAGAAAAATATTCTTGTCCTCTCAAATTGTTAATGATGTATTATGAACAAGGCTTTGAAGGGGCATCAATAGTCTACAATCTATATGAAGGTCATATATATTGGTCTTATCACATATGATAAGGTCATATAATATCAGGACATTACAATAGATCAGTTAACATGATGGCTTAGCTTTCTGGGGACAAGTGGTGGTAGTGGTGGTGGTGGTGGTGGTAGAAGGTGAAACAGAGGACATACTGGATGTTAATGGAAGCATTCACTTGCATATCTTATGTGTAAGATAAAAATATTAACATATCTCACTCTTGCAAAACAATGTTACAAGGAGCTTTCACATACATCAATGATTTTTGATTTTCACAATAATCTTACAGAACACAAACAGCAATAAGATTATCCTTGTTTTATTTTATTTTTAAAGATTTTATTTGTTTATTTGACAGAGATCACAAGTAGACAGAGAGGCAGGTAGAGAGTGAGAGAGAGGAGGAAGCAGATTCTCCACTGAGCAGAGAACCTGATGCGGGACTCAATCCCAGGACCCTGAGATCACGACCTGAGCCAAAGGCAGAGGTTTTAACCCACTGAGCCACCCAGGCACCCAAGATTATCCTTGTTTTATATATGATGGAACTGAGATGAAACTCTGGGAAGTTAAGTGATTATATTCATGATCACATGGGAAATATGCAGCAAATTTGGGATTGGGACATGGGTTTTCTGACTCCAAATCTAATGTTCTTTCTACCAAATGTAAACTGCAATTCATTTAAAAGAAAGCTAATATGGAGTTCGGATAAATTTAAAAGTCAGATAATAAAAATTATGTACCCAAATGTTAAATAATGAAATCATTGTGCAATATTCACTAATCCTAGAATTAGCCCAAGTTTAGATTGAATAAAATGAAGAATGTAATAGCTTAAGTGTCTTACCATAAAATAAGTGCAATTATAGTGATCTGTTTTGCGGTGGAGAAATTATTCTTAAGATGTTCTTAAGTCCTTGGAAACAATGAAAAGCTTTAGGAAGTCCAGGAATTCTCCTCAATTATAATAGCTGTTCAGTTCTTTCTGCTCCAGCAAATATGGTACCCAATGATGTATTTTTAAGCAATGCATACAGGGATGTGGTTGCCATAAAAAACATGGAAATAAGTCTCTTTGGTGTCCTTATAGTTTAGGTTTTCTGTACCTTCCATTCCAACAATTCTGTGAATACCTGATGATATCACTGAACTTCAACAACCAGCAAAGCTGTGGTCCAAAGGAACAAAGTATGCTCTGTTTCTAAAGACATGTCGAGACATCCCTGTACAAATGTGTGATGAGTTGACAGAACAAAACCTCCACCCTCTTACCAGAGCCTCCTCCTCCCTTCTTCAGACTTCAGTTGTACATCTGTGTTCTCAGCTAGTGTCAAAAGACCCAGGGCTTTTTATTTGTCTCTCTGGTTTGATGATACACTCCAGCATCAGAGAAGGACTTTCTCCCTTGCTCTTCCCTGTTCACTCTCCCTACTCCTGCTAAGATGAGCTGTCACTATTTCAATAACGACAAGCAACAAATCATTATATACTTTAACCCATAAATAAACATTTCTTCCTTGGAACTTTATTAAATTTAGATGTGTTTTACTTTGAAACAATCTGGCATCCCTATCATTTAGACATATAAAACTAGCAATTAATTTTGGTCTTTAGGAGTACTGGTGGTCTAGAAACAGTGAGTTTATGCCAACAAAAGCAAATGAAAACCTCAAACATGAAGATAGATATAACACTTAAATAAGAAAATCACAAAGTGTTATGCTCAGTAGCTATGCAACTTGTTCCTGATGGTGTCCATCAAAATTCCTCACTTACTTTAAAGAATTTGAAGATGGGAATTATATTTCTTCAAACAGTATTCATCTGAATAGAATAATTATCCAGTAAAATCTAAAAATTAAGTCATAACTTGGCTGATTATGAAAATATTAATAATTACTGGCAAATATCTTCTTATTAATTGTGAATACATTAAAGATCTGAGCACATACTGTATACAAAGCATTGTGCCAGATCTTACAAGGAAGTATTTATGACAGTTTTGCTTTTAAAGGACATATAAACTAGTGAAAAAGAAGACACTCAACCAAGACCAATTATCTATTTATTATAATAGCCAGCCTCCTAGACATTGAATGACTTTTGAAGTTAGGTCATAATAAACATTGCAGCTTCTGCTTTGGTCTTTGGATTGCTCACTCTGGAGAGAGCCAGACTTCTGCTGGGTGAATATTTGATCAGCCCTCTGGAAAGGGTCAAGTGGGAAGCAGTGAGGCCTCTACCAAAAGCCAGCACTAACTTGCCAGCCAGGTGAGTGAGTCGTGATAGAAGTGAATCCTCTAGCCCTAGGAAACTTCAGATCCCTGTGGTCCTGGTAGATACCTGCTGTAGCCTCAGAGGAGACCCTGAGGCAGACCTCCAGATGGGCTTCTCTTAAATTCCTGACCCACAGAAACTGTGAGGGGCAATTAGTGATTATTTTTCTATCCAGCAAATAACTTTTGGGGTGATTTGTTACTCAACAACAGATAGCTATTAGACTGAGGATCTAGTATGTGCAAGGTGCTATTCTGGGTGGTCAAATGGTAATCAAGATGGGCAATGTCTGTCCCCCTCCCAGCTTATAATTTATTAAGGAGATAATCAAAGAATAAACATGGGAGAGGACACCTTGAAGATGGCTGAGTAGGAATCACCATGAATCTGCCTCCCCACTTAGACAATGATTGCACACATCAGAATCTGCCTGATTCTGATTTTGGAACTCTGGGGTCTGTTGAAGCCTTGAAACTTCCAGGGGAGGACTTGTTTGGTAAATTGAGGTTAACTGAGATCAATATCAGCTTTTAGCACAGTAGCAGCCACGCATCACTCATGCCTAGCCACATGTCAGGCAGCTGTGCATGTGTTCCTACAACATCTTGCACATAGCTTGTGGGAGTCAGGATAGACAAAAACAACCCTGTCCTCCAAATATCAGGGATCTATGCTCTGATTGCTAATTGCTACTGCTGATCATAGAGATTCAGGCAAAGAGGCTGGCAGCCTTTGTTGCTGGATCTTCCCCCATCCCCCATTGTTGCAAGCCTTCCCTCTGTGGCAGAAGTGAGTTCCTCGGGGATTTAAAGGGCTGGTCATTTTCTCTTCCCCTTTAATTTTTTGCTTTTTCCCCTTTTGGAAGCCTGACATTAAAGACTAGGAAATTAGAAAAACAGCTGCATATATAGGAAAAATTAGAAAGTGACTGTAGTGCCCTGAGAAAGTCTCAGAAAAGACTTGAGAAAATCTTAAGTTTATACCTTAGGCTTATCCTCAGTGTAGAGACAGCCTACAACAATAAAACAGGAAGAAAAACAATAAAGAAACCCAGCAAACCCCAGGGGATGGGAGAGAATCTGATTTCAAGATTTACCACATCATTAGATTCAAATGTCTAATGTTCAACAACAACAACAAAAAAATCACAATGCATAGAAAGAAACTGGAAAGTATGGTCCATACAAAGAAAAAAAAAATCAACAGAATATGTTCTTGAAGGACTTAATGGCAGATGTACTAGACAAAGACTTTAAAGATTTAATTAATTTATTTATTTGACAGAGAGATCACAAGTAGGCAGAGAGGCAGGCAGAGAGAGAGGAAGAAACAAGCTCCCCACTGAGCAGAGAGCCCAATGTGGCGCTCTATCCCAGGACCTTGGGATCACGACCTAAATTGAAGGCAGAGGCTTTAACCCATTGAGCAACCGAGGTGCTCTTAGACAAAGACTTTAAACAACTATCCTAGAAGTGTTCAAGGAATTAGAAGATGCGTAGAAGGTCAAGAAAACAAGATGTAAACAAAATAGAGATATTAATGAACAGACAGGAAACAAGAAAATGAAAAAAATTTTCCAAGCTGAAAAGTGCAATAACTAAAATGAAAAATTCACTAGAAGGATTCAAAGGCAAATTTGAGCAGGAAAAAGAGTCAGTGAACTTGAACATAGAACAGTGGAAATTACTGAGTCTGAGGAACAGAAAGAAAAAAGGTTGATGAAAAGTAAACAGATCTTAAGAGACCCGTGAGACACCATTAAGTGCAGCAACATCATGGTTGCATCATTTTATATATCATGGAAATCCCAGAAAGAGAAGAGAGAGAGAAAGAGGCAAAGAGAATATTTGGAGAAAATAATGACTAAAGGAAGCTCAAAGGACTCCAGGTAAGATGAACTTAAAGAAACCCACATTATAATCAAACTTTCAAAAGCAAAAGGAAAAAAATGGAGAGGAGTATTGTCACATACAAAGCAGCCATAATAAGATTATTAGCAGATTTCTCATCAGAAACTTTGGAGGCCAGAAGACAATGAAATGATATGGTCAAAATGCTTAAAAAAAAAAACAAACTGGACCAAAAATCCTATTTCTGGCAAAACTACCCTTCAAAAATGAGGGAGAAATTAAAGACAACCCCAGATAAACAAAGCTGAGGGGGTTTGTGGCCATTAGAATTGCCCTGAAAAAAATTATCAAGGAATTCCTATAAGGTGTACTTATAAAAAGTACTCTACAGTACTCTACTGTAACTTCAAGTAACTTGAAGTAACTTGAAGCCATATGGAGAAATGAATATCTCAACAGAGAAAAAGACATACATGATTATAAAAACTAATATTATTGTAACAAGAACTTTTAACAACTTTTTGTTTTCTACATGATTTAAGAGATAATAAATTTAAAGAAAAAGAAGTTATTAGTGTAAAAGCCAGGATTACAATAATCTTGGTTTTCTACATAATTTAAGAGGCTAATGCATTTAGAAGACTTATTAATTTATGTTTTTAGGCACATGATGCACAAAGCTGTAGCTTTGGAACATTAACAATTGAAAGGATTAGAGACAGTGATAAAGGAACAGAGTTTGTGAATGCTACTGAAGCTAGACAGTTCTAAAATTAAATCAGAGTCTTATAATTTTAGGATGTTAAATGTAATCCCCATGATAACTACAAAGAAACAGCTATAGAATATATGCAAGAGGAAATGAGAAAGGAATTTAAACATTTCACTATAAAAATCAACTAAAAATGGACAGATCATCCAAGCAAAAGATCAACAAGGAAATAAAGGTCTTAAATGACACACTGGACCAGATGGACATCACAGATATATTCAGAACATTCTACCCCAAAGCAACAGAATACACATTCTTCTCTAGTGCCCATGGAACATTCTCCAGAATAGATCACATCCTGGGTCATAAATCAGGTCTCAACAGGTATCAAAAGATTGGGATCATTCCCTGCATATTTTCAGACCACAATGCTCTGAAGCTAGAACTCAATCACAAGAGGAAATTTGGAAAGAGCACAAATACATGGAGACTCAACAGCATCCTTCTAAAAAATGAATGGGTCAACCAGGAAATTAAAGAAGAATTGAAAAAAATCATGGAAACAAATGATAATGAAAACACAACTATCCAAAATCTGTGGGACACAACAAAGGCAGTCCTCAGAGGAAAATATATAGCGATACAAGCCTATCTCAAGAAACAGGAAAGGTCTCAAATACACAACCTAATCCTACACCTTAAGGAACTCGAGAGAGAACAACAAAGAAAGCCTAAACCCAGCAGGAGAAGAGAAATAGTAAAGATCAAAGCAGAAATCAATGAAATAGAAACCAAAAAAACAATAGAACAAATCAATGAAACTAGGAGCTGGTTCTTTGAAACAAGATTGATAAACCCCTGGCCAGACTTATCCAAAAGAAAAGAGAAAGGACCCAAATAAATAAAATCATGAACGAAAGAGGAGAGATCACAACCAACACCAAAGAAATACAAACAATCATAAGAACATATTATGAACAACTCTATGCCAACAAATTCGACAATCTGGAAGAAATGGATGCTTTCCTAGAGACATATAAACTGCCAAAACTGAACCAGGAAGAAATAGAAAACCTGAATAGGCCCATAACCAGTAAGGAGATTGAAACAGTCATCCAAAATCTCCAAACAAATAAAAGCCCAGGGCCAGATGGCTTCCCAGGGGAATTCAACCAAACATTTAAAGAAGAATTAATTCCTATTCTCCTGAAACTGTTCCAAAAAATAGAAATGGAAGGAAAACTTCCAAACTCATTTTATGAGGCCAGCATCACCTTGATCCCCAAACCAGACAAGGATCCCATCAAAAAAGAGAATTACAGACCAATATCCTTGATGAACACAGATGCGAAAATTCTCACCAAAATACTAGCCAATAGGATCCAACAGTACATTAAAAGGATTATTCACCACGACCAAGTGGGATTTATTCCAGGGCAGCAGGGTTGGTTCAACATCCGCAAATCAATCAATGTGATACAGTACATTAACAAAAGAAAAAACAAGAACCATATGATACTCTCAATAGATGCTGAAAAAGCATTTGATAAAGTGCAACATCCCTTCCTAATCAAAACTCTTCAAAGTGTAGGGATAGAAGGCACATACCTCAATATTATCAAAGCCATCTATGAAAAACCCACTGCAAGTATCATTCTCAATGGAGAAAAACTGAGAGCTTTTCCGTTAAGGTCAGGAACACGGCAGGGATGTCCGCTATCACCACTGCTATTCAACATAGTACTAGAAGTCCTAGCCTCAGCAATCAGACAACAAAAAGAAATTAAAGGCATCCAAATCGGCAAAGAAGAAGTCAAACTATCGCTCTTTGCAGATGATATGATACTATATGTGGAAAACCCAAAAGGCTCCACTCCAAAACTGCTAGAGCTTGTACAGGAATTCAGTAAAGTGTCAGGATATAAAATCAATGCACAGAAATCAGTTGCATTTCTTTACACCAACAACAAGACAGAAGAAAGAGAAATTAAGGAGTCAATCCCATTTACAATTACACCCAAAACCATAAGATACCTAGGAATAAACCTAACCAAAGAGGAAAGAATCTATACTCAGAGAACTATAAAGTACTCATGAAAGAAATTGAGGAAGACACAAAGAAATGGAAAAATGTTCCATGCTCATGGATTGGAAGAATAAATATTGTGAAAATGTCTATGCTACCTAAAGCTATCTACACATTTAATGCAATGCTTATCAAAATCCCATCCAATTTTTTCAAAAAAATGGAACAAATAATCCTAAAATTTTTTTTAAAGATTTTATTTATTTATTTGTTATATATAGAGAGCGAGTGAGCACAGGCAGACAGAGTGGTAGGCAGAGGCAGAGGGAGAAGCAGGCTCCCTGCCAAGCAAGGAGCCCGATGTGGGACTCGATCCCAGGACACTGGGATCATGACCTGAGCCGAAGGCAGCTGCTTAACCAACTGAGCCACCCAGGCGTCCCAATAATCCTAAAATTTATATGGAACAAGAAAAGACCTCAAATAGCCAAAGGAATATTGAAAAAGAAAACCAAAGTTGGTGGCATCACAATTCCAGACTTCAAGCTCTACTACAAAGCTGTCATCATTAAGACAGTATGGTACTGGCACAAAAACAGACACATAGATCAATGGAACAGAATAGAGAGCCCAGAAATAGACCCTCAACTCTATGGTCAACTAATCTTCGATAAAGCAGGAAAGAACATCCAATGGAAAAAAGACAGCCTCTTCAACAAATGGTGTTGGGAAAATTGGACAGCCATATGCAGAAAAATGAAATTGGACCATTTCCTTACACCACACACGAATATAGACTCAAAATGGATGAAGGACCTCAACGTGAGAAAGGAATCCATCAAAATCCTTGAGGAGAACACAGGCAGCAACCTCTTTGACCTCAGCTGCAGCAACTTCTTCCTAGGAGCAATGCCAAAGGCAAGGGAAGCAAGGGAAAAAATGAACTATTGGGACTTCATCAAGATAAAAAGCTTTTGCACAGCAAAGGAAACAGTCAGCAAAACCAAAAGACAACTGGCAGAGTGGGAAAAGATATTTGCAAACGACATATCAGATAAAGGGCTAGTATCCAAAATCTACAAAGAGCTTAGCAAACTCAACACCCAAAGAACAAATAATCCAATCAAGAAATGGGTAGAGGACATGAACAGACATTTCTGCAAAGAAGACATCCAGATGGCCAACAGACACATGAAAAAGTGCTCCACATCACTGGGCATCAGGGAAATACAAATCAAAACCACAATGAGATACCACCTCACACCAGTCAGAATGGCTAAAATGAACAAGTCAGGAAATGACAGATGCTGGCGAGGATGTGGAGAAAGGGGAACCCTCCTACACTGTTGGTGGGAATGCAAGCTGGTGCAACCACTCTGGAAAACAGCATGGAGGTTCCTCAAAAAATTGAAAATAGAGCTACCTTATGACCCAGCAATTGCACTACTGGGTATTTACCCCGAAGATACAAACGTAGTGATCCAAAGGGGCACGTGTACCCGAATGTTTATAGCAGCAATGTCCACAATAGCCAAGTTATGGAAAGAACCTAGATGTCCATCAACAGATGAATGGATAAAGAAGAGGTGGTATATATATATACAATGGAATACTATGCAGCCATCAAAAGAAATGAAATCTTACCATTTGCGACGACATGGATGGAACTAGAGAGTATTATGCTTAGCGAAATAAGTCAACTGGAGAAAGACAACTATCACATGATCTCCCTGATATGAGGAAGTGGAGATGCAATGGGGGTGGGAGTTAAGGTGGTAGGAAAAGAAAAAATGAAACAAGATGGGATCGGGAGGGAGACAAACCAAAAGAGACTCTTAATGTCATAAAACAAACTGAGGGGGGTGGGGGGGGAGAGAGGTTGGGAGAGGGTGGTGGGGTTACATTATATGTTTAAATAAAGCTTAAATAAAAAAAATAAAAAAAATCAACTAAATACAAGACAGAAATGCAGAGAATGAGGGACAAAAAAAGCTTTAAGGTATATAGAAAATGAAAACAATAACCAAAGTAAGTTACTTTTCAATAACTACTTAAATATAAATATATTAAACTCTCTAATCAAAAGATAGAAATGGGAAAAATGGATAAAAATAAATGATCCCACTGTATGCTATCTGTAAGAGATACAAAGACATAAACAGGTTGAATGTGAAAGATGGAAAAAAAGATTCCATGTGAATAATAAGCAAAAGAGAGCAGGGGTGGCTATACTAATATCAGACAAATAGGTTTTAAATGAAAAAAGATTATAAGAGACAAAATAGGGTATTATATATTAATAAAATATTCAATACACCAAGAAGCTATAACAATTATAAACATTATACACTTAATGACAGACTACAGAAATATCTGAAGCAAAAACTGACAGAATGGAGGGGAAAAATAGACAGTTCTTTAATACTACCTGGTGATTTTAATATTCCACTCAATAATAGATAGAACAATCAGACAAATGTGAAGTAAGGAAATAGAGGGCTTAAAAACACAATAAACCAACTAAATCTAATAGATATATACAGAATGCTACCCAGCAACAACAGAATACACATTCTTCTCAGGTGTACATGAGACATTTTCTAGGATACGTAATATATTAGGGCATAAATTAAGTCTCAATAGATTTACAAAGATAGATATACAAAGTATACCTGATCACAAGATGAAGTTAGAAATCAGTAATAAAGGTAAACCTGGAAAATTCACAAAACTTGGAAATAGCACATTTTCAAACAACCAACGGATAAGAGAAGAAATAATGGTAATTAAATAATACTTAGAGATGGAATGAAAACAAAAAACATAACATATCAAAACTTAGGTGACACAGAAAAAGCAGTGCTAAGGGGAAAATTTATAGCTTTAAACACTTAAAGTAAAAAAATAAGAAAGATGTCAAATTCACAATCTAACTTTATAACTTAAGGAACTAGAAAAAGAAAAACAAACTAAACCCAAAGCTGGCAGAAGGAAGAAAATGATAAACATTAGAGCAGAGATAAACAAAATACAGAACATAAAACAACAGAGAAAAATCAATGAAACCAAAAGTTGGTTCTTTGAGAAGACCAACAAAATTGACAAATCTCTAGCTAGATGGACAAAGAAAAAAAAGAAGACTCAAATTACTAAAATTGGAAATGAAAGTGGGACATTTTTACTGATTCTATCGATATAGGAATGATTAAAAAAGAGTATAATGAATAATTGTATGATAACCTAGATGAAAGGACAAATTCCTAGAAACACAAAACTTACCAAGACTACATCACAAAGAGATAGGAAATCTGAATAGAACTACAACTAGTAAGGAGATTGAATCAGTAATAAAAAAATCTCCCAACAAAGACAGCCATGGATCTAATGGTGATTCCATCTAACATTAAAGAACTAATACCCACCCTTCTCAAACTTTTCCAAAATTTAGAGGGGAAAAAACAACACCTTAACTCATTCTAATGAAGCCAGCATTGGCTTGGTATCAAAGCCAGATAGAAGAAAACTACAGACCATGTCCCTTATGGACATCGAAACAAAAATTTTCAACAAAATACTGGTAGATAGAATTCAATAGCATATTAAAAAGATTATATACTATGCCACATAGGATTTATTCCTGGAATGCAAGAATGATTTAATGTATGTAAATCAATAATGTAATTCACCATATCAACAGAATGCAGGAAAAAACCCCCACATGGTCATCTCAATACAGAAAAATTATTTGACAAAATTCACTACCTTTTCATGATAAAACACTCAACAACTAGGTATTGAAAGAAACTACCTCCTATAATAAAGGCCATATATGAAAAATCCATAATGAATATCATATTGAATATCATGATGAATATCATAATATCATCATCATATCATAATGAATATCATATTCGATGGTGAAAGACTAAAAGCATTTTTTCCAAGCTTGAGAACAAAGCAAGAATTCCCTATTTTATTACTTCTATTCAGCATAGTACCAGAACTTCTAGCTAGAGTAATTACATAAGTAAAACAAATTAAAAAACTTCCAAATTGGAAAGGAAAAAGTAAAATTATCTTTATTTGCAGACCTATGATGTATACGTAGAAAACCCTAAGGAGTCTACAAAAAAGCTTATTAAAACTAATAAATGAATTCAACAAAGTAGCAGGATACAAACTCAATTTGCCCAAATCAGTTACATTCCTATACACAAACAATGAATAATCTGAAAAAGGAAATTACAAAACCAAATCCATTTATAATAGCTTCAAAAAGAAGAAAACACTCAGGAATGAACTTAACCAAGGGGGTAAAAGACTTGTATAAAGAAATCTGCAAAACATTGCTGAAAGAAATAAAAGATGTAAGTAAAAACATATTTCACGTTCATGGATTAGGTGATGCTAAAATGTCAACATTACACAAAGCAATCTATAGATTCAATGCAATTTTTATCAAAATCCCAATGACATTTTTTGCAAAAATAGAAAAACTCATCTTAAAATTCACAGGGTATCTCAAGGGACTCCAAAATCCAAAACAATCTTGATAAAGAACCAAACTGGAGAGTTCATACTTCCTGATTTCAAAACTTATTGCAAAACGATAGTAATCAAAATAGTGTTGTATTAGCATCAAGGCAGACATATAGACCAATGGACTAGAATAGAGAGTCAAGAAATAAACCCTTACATATGGTCAAATAATTTTTGACAAGGGTGCCAAGACCAGTCAGTGTGGAAAGGACAGTCTTTTCAGTAAATGGTACTGGGAAAACTGGATATCCAGGTTCAAAAGAATGAAATTGGACCCTTACCTTCTACTATATAAAAAATTAATTCAAAATGGAGAAGGACTTAAATATAAGGTCCAAAACAATACATACAACTCTTAAATAAAACATAGGACAAAAGCTTTACAACATTGGATTTGGCAATGAACTCCTTGAATAGGATGCTAAAGGCCCAGATAGGAAAAAAAGTAGACCAACTGGACTTTCTAAAAATTAAAAACTTTGTGCATGAAAAGACACTATCCACATAGTTAAAAGGCAACCCACAGAATGGGAGAAAATATTTGCAAATCATACATCTGATAAGGGATTAATATTCAGGTTATACACAGTACTAGTGAAGCTCAACAACAAAAACCAAACAACCAGCCTTTAAAATGGGCAAAGGATTTCAATAAACATTTCTCTAAAGATGATATATGAGTGGCCAATAGCACATGAAAAGATGCTCAACATCACTAATCATTACTGAAATGTGAAAAGCAATAAGATACTATCTTATATTCACTGGGATGACTGTTATCAAAACAAACAGAAAACAGATGTTGGCAAGGATGTGGAGAAATTGGAACCATTGTGAATGTTTGGTGGGAATGTAAAATGGTACAGCTGCTGTGGAAATCACTATGTTTTCCTCAAAAAATTAAAAGTAGAATTGCTATAGGATCCAGGAATCCCACTTCTGGATATATGACCAAAATAACTGAAAGCAGAGTATTGAAGAGATATTTATACATTCATGGTCATAACAACATTACCCACAGTAGCTAAAATATGGTAGCAACTCAAGTCCATTAACAGACGAATGGATAAACAAAATGAATGGATATATGTATATATAATGGAATTTTATTGCAACTTTAAAATGAAAGGAAATTCTGACGCATGCGATAGCGTGGAAGGAGCTCGAAGGCATCATACTAAGTGAAATAAGCCAATCACAAAAAGACACGTACCACGTGACTTCACTTTCATGAGGCACTCAGAGTAGTCAAAATCACAATGACAGGAGGTATAATGGTGGTTGACAGAGGCTGTTTAATGAGCACAGCGTTTCCGTTTTACAAGATGAAAAGATTTACGGATGGACCGTGCTGATGGTTGCCCAACAATGTGAATTTAATAACCGGTGAAACGTGCTCTTAAAAATGGTGAAAATGGTAAATTTCATGTGCATTTTACCACAATAAAAAAGCATGAAAAAGAATAGAATAAATATGATGGAGCTATACCTAATATTTTGACCGGCAAGGTGAAATAGGAGAGATTTCAAGTGAATTGCAACTATAAGCTATAGTAGTCAAGAGAAGGTGAACATAGCTGCTTGACTTGGGGGTTGGAGAACAGATCCTGGGATGAGGTGGGCTTGGGTGGGCGTGACTGATTCAGATAGGCAGAGCATAGGCGGAAGGGCACTCCAGGTAGAGGAAGAAAATAAGCACAAGCAACAAGGCGGGAAGTGCTATCCATGCCTGGGCTGTGGTGAGTGAGTCAATGGGGGACCAAACGGGGGATGAGGGAAAGACATATCAGGACTTGGAAGAGAGACTTGCCTGCCTTGCTGAGAAGGTCAGATCTGACCCCTAGGCAACAGATATCATTGGAGATTTTTGCGTTGGTACCTGGCAGTATAAGATTTTAAAACTGGCTTACCATTTCTAGGAGTATTTATTAGTCACCTACTGCATGTCTGCCACTGTGCAGGGCATTTAGGGAGACCAAATTAATAACAAGCCTGGTAAAATCCAGGCCTTAGTAAATCTCACTTATTATTTTTAAAGGCATGATAGGGTAGTTGTTAGCCACAGCCTCTAGATCTAGACTTTCTGGATTTAATCCTTTCATCCACTCACTGGTTCAGATATTTTGGGGGGGTTGGGAGTAGGAAGGGGCAGTACTTAAACTTAAAAGACCCTAGAATGCCTCAGGGAATATATAATCTCACTGGGGATAGAAAGCATGCATACATGTGTGATAGAGATCATTGTCTTTGCATACAGATGAAAAGGCAACAACCCTCACGTAGAGGATCAATGTAGTTACTAATATGAACACTTATATTGTGCTTACTATAAACTAAGGACTATTCTAGGGCCTTGCATATATTAATTAATAGAACACCTACAGGAGATAGGCAACATTAGTATCCCTACTTTACAGACAAGAAAGCAAAGACATGGAGAATTTAAGTACTTCTTCTCCCTACCCCCAACCCCCCAAAATATCTGAACCAGTGAGTAGATGAAAGGATTAAATCCAGAAAGTCTGGATCTAGAGGCTGTGGCTAACAACTACCCTATCATACCTTAAAAAAATATGAGCGCCTGGGTGGCTTAGTGGGTTAAGGCCTCTGCCTTCAGCTCGGGTCATGATCCCAGGGTCCTGGGATCGAGCCCCGCATCGGGCTCTCTGCTCGGCCGGGAGCCTGCTTCCCTTCCTCTCTCTCTGCCTGCCTCTCTGCCTACTTGTGATCTCTGTCTGTTAAATAAATAAATAAATAAATAAAAATCTAAAAAAAAAAGTTAGATTTACTAAGGCCTGGATTCTACCAACCCTTTCAGTTCTCATTAATTCATTTAAGTTGTAGTCAATATAAATTGTTATTCATTATCTAGTTTGGGGGTATAGACCTAGTATCAATGTTGTGGAACTCTTGTTTCACTGCATGGTGGGAATAAAATGCTATAGTAATTGTTTTGGATCACATCAGAAGCTGACTTAAACCTAGGCTACTTCTTTTAGTTCTATATGGCACACCTATACTTCTACAAATAATTAAACACACACACACACACACACACACACACACACACAAGTATTGTGATGGCAGTTACAGTGTAACAGTGTGTGTGTGTATATATACATATATATATATACACACACATATATACACATGATATGTAGGGGCACAAACCCAGGAGTTAGAACTCAGACTTCTAGCCACAGCTCTGCTTTTTTTTTTTTTTTTTTGGATTGTGTGATGCTGGGAAAGTCGCCTTTCTGACCCTGCTTCTGCATGGCAGAGCTCACATTACCTGCTGTCCCTCGTTCCCAGATGACTGAATAAGATAATGATGTGGAAGCTTTAAGAAAACCAAGAACCTGGGCTTGGTACTTAATTCCCTGTAAAAAGGATCCTCTGTGAAAAGGAGAAATACCTTTTTTATTGGGTTGTTTGGAGGATTCTACAGATAATATCTGTGAAATGCAATGTGCTAAATAAACATTAGTTACACATAGACCATCAAATATTATACAAATGTAAGGTAGTATTATTTTTATTTTTCTTGGTTGTATCTCACAATTCTCTGAAGAACACCAAAGTTTCCAGGCTGAACTGGGGAAGCTTTGGAATACCACAGTATGGCCCGTCTAGTGTTTTCTTTCCACCAACTTGTTTTGAAAGCAGAAGTACTGGAAATATTGCATAAAAACGCAAGCTGGCTAGATTTCAAGTCCTATTTCTAGACCAGAGTGGTTTGGATTGGTTTGAATAAGATTCTGAACTTTTGGATGTGGAGACAAAACCTCTGCAAACTGAGAAATGACAAACAAACTGAAAATTTTCAAATTATGGGATGGTTTAGGGGCTATGGGCAAATGTCCACTAGCAACTAGGATGCAATTATCAAGCTTGTTTTTAGACCATGTTCAAAGGGCTAGTTTTTGTTTTCAGTTGCTCTCTTCTAAAGTGAAATTCCTGCTTGCCCAGGACCTGGCAGCAGTAGTAATTAGAAGTACAACTTATTTTGGTCAGTTTTTGGTTAAAATTTTGCTTAAAAATTATGATGATGGTAATAACTAATTTTGCTCACTTTGTAGTTTTATATATTATTTGTATATATTATCACATATAATTTTATTATTTATATTATTCTTATGTATTCAAAAGTTATAACCATGGATTGATAATGAATGGTTATAATGTATCATTATACAAATTATGTGTAATTTAGAATAATAGAATAGAATAATTATAACTACCTTGTAAAACTTTCATTGACTCCCTTTTATGTAACAGACAGTGTGGAACACTAAGGATAGAGATGAATAGCGGGGCATGGGCCCTGGGCTCAGGGATCTTGTCCCTTGTTAGGGGAGGCAGACAAGTTGGCAGCCAGTGGCGTTATAGTGTCATGTGTCTGGTCTAATTGCCACTGCCCCCACAACAAGGAAGTGTTTTTATTTTACATCAGTGTTGTGCCATGAGCTGTTCAATGTAGGTTCTCTGTGCTATTCCCAATCATTTGCATGGTGACTCCGTGTGTATTTTACAGACAGGGAAACTGAGGCTCAGAGAAATACATGGTAACTGGCATGTGAATTCAGATATGTCTGTATACAAATTTTTCCACATACCATGTTTCAAATGTGTTCCTCTGTACCCACGGTACACATGGCTTCCTCTTTATCTTTAACCAAGAAAAGGCTGGTCTACTCTTTTGGAAGACCCATCAAAGACTTGGAAAGGGGTGTTGATTCCTCTTGCACAAAGTGATGCACTTGTGAGGACAAAGGGGGAAAGGCAGGGAGAGTCTCCATTTATCCCTGGCAGGAGAAGCCCTGGTTTCTCCAGCTGCTGCTGTGTATGCAGGAGGGGCATCCTGCACATCAGTGGCCACATCTGTCCTGCTCAGAGAGCTCACAGGAGAGTAACATGTTACATGGTCCCATGAATTTTTAATAACTTGGGCTTGAAAAGTAGTTTCAGAAGGTGAGCAAAATAGTAAGTTAATTGAGTACCGCTGCTCAGCCTTCCTCTCCCAATGTAGTTTTCAAGGAAATATGGCTGAAATATCAGCTGTCAGATGATGAATATTTTAAAGAAAATTCTATTATGCACCCAAGGTTCACTCAGCTCAGTAATGAGAGTAATGAGGACAGTTACCTTTAGGGAAAGGAAGTGAGATCACTCTTGCCACTTACTGGGGGTTGGTTTGACAGGCATCTGCTCTGAGCACGGGGCTATGTCTGGGGAAATCACAGCTGCTTGTCGTAAGCTCACCCAGTAGGAAAAACTCTACCTTACAATGGTTTGGAGCTCTATCTGTGGCAGATAGCTGGCTGCAAACTATTTTTATTCCCTTGGCTGATCGTTGAGGTAGAATCCACCACTTGATGAATATTCAATGGATGAAGTTAAAAAAAAAAAAGAAGAAAAAGAACATCTCTGCTTTCCTGCAAAGCCCTCTGTGGCCCAAACAGAAAGAAATCACAAGGCAAGAGAGGAAAAGCCAGGCACATCCCCTTCCTCCTTCATATGAATGCTCTCCACAGATGCCAGGAAAGGTGTGACCTTGGGAAAGGCAAAGGAAAAGGAATAAGTTTTCAAATTATTTCAGGGACATAAGCCAGAGAGAAAAGAATATAGCCTTGAAATTAAGAGATATGAAAAGTGAGCCAAGCATATCTCAATTACTGTTGTTACCTTTGATTGAATATAGGCTGTTTGGCTTTTTTCCTTGAGTTTGGAAAGGAGGTTTGGGTAGCAAAGGGAGAAAAAGAACCACATTATGCTACTACAAGGAAGGAAGCCCTGATGGGGTCTGTCAGAGATCACTGATGCCAGCTGTACTGCCTGGAGTTGGTAAATAGCACATGATAGATACATTTTTTTACAAAGAAGAAAAATGGAAAACAATTCTTACTCCAAAGGCTGTGTTATGAAGTCAGTTTTTCTAGTTGTGCAACTATTCCTTGTCAAGCTATGGTGGAAATAGTTGGTGTTTTTGTCGATGCTGTTCCAGCAGGATGGGCTGATTGGTGTGCCTGCAATGACTATAACCTATCCCAGACAGGAGGATAGGGTAGGCACCACCTGCTTCTGTCATCATCCAGCCTGTGTTCTTTCCCTGCTCCCTACTATGCTGCTTCTCTTATTCATGCCATGCTCATGGTACATGGTTCCCTGGTTGTCCCCAAACTATCCCCTGTTGTCATCGTAGTTCCTACACTCCTGAATTACTACTCAGTGATGGTTTGCTTGTTGTGAGAATTCATTAAAAGAAACTGAGAAGGGGCGCCTTGGTGGCTCAGTGGGTTAAGCCTCTGCCTTCAGCTCAGGTCATGATCTCAGGGTCCTGGGATGGAGCCCCACATTGGGCTCTCTGTTCAGTAGGGAGCCTGCTTCCCCTTCTCTCTCTGCCTGTCTCTCTGCCTACTTGTGATCTCTGTCAAATAAATAAATAAAACATTAAAAAAAAAAAAGAAACAGAGGTCAGAGTCTTATTGTGGAAGAGTATAGAACATTCTGTTTTAAAATTTTTTTTAAAGATTTTATTTATTTATTTTTGTCAGAGAGAGAGAGAGCACAGGAGTGAGCACAGGTAGACAGAGTGGCAGGCAGAGGCAGAGGGAGAAGCAGGCTCCCTGCCAAGCAAGGAGCCCGATGTGGGACTCTATCCCAGGACACTGGGATCATGACCTGAGCTGAAGGCAGCCGCTTAACCAACTGAGCCACCCAGGTGTCCCTTTAAATTATTTTTAAAATTTTAACTTTAATATAGTTAAGATACAGTGTTATATAATTTCAGGTGTACAATGCAGTCATTTCAACAATTCTAGAACATTCCCTTTTTTTTTTTTTAAAAAGAAACAAAGAGAGAGCAAGAGAGAGTATGGGGTGGGTAGGAGCAGAGGGAGAGGGAGAGAATCCATGCTGGGTGTTGAGCCTGACGCAGGGCTTGATCTTACAACCCCTGAGATCATGACCTGGGCTGAAATCAAGAGGTAACTTAACTGACTGAGCCCCTTCCCACCCCAGATGCCCCCAGAACATTCTTGATGATAAAAATTAGCATAGACACTGTGCTGTCTAAATACTTTGTACTTATTAGGTATAGTACAGCCTGTTTAATCCTCTCTGGAATCCAATGGCATATATATCATTTTCTTCATTTTACAAATAAGGCAAATGGAGCTCAAATAGCTTAAGTTGTATGACCAAAATCACAGTTTTAAGTGGAGCAGCTGGGGTAACCCAGATGAGCATAACCCCACAATCTGTGTTCCCCTTTGTCTCTCTCTGGAAGGACGTGGAATGGAAGAAGGTAGACTGGTTTTAGAGCTGATGGATTCTTGTCAGGACTTCTCTCAACCTTCCCTGGGTAGTTGGGGAGGCTAGAGGAGGTCCTTTCTATTCTGTCTCTGCCTTGTTGCTTCCTGGTCTTGGGTGGTTATAACCTGGCTTCAGGCCATTCTTTGTGGAACCTCGGGTAGCCAAGCACACCCAGGGAAGGGGTAGTGTGTGAATAAGTCAATCTGAAGTCTATGACCACCCAGAAACAGGATGCCATGGGGATGGCCAGGAGGCTTGGGCAGGTCCTGGCATGTAAAAGCTGGAAGGAGAATGCTGGATGATGGAAAAACTGTGTGCATTTTGTTCCAAACTTTAAGTATGGCAATTTGAAAATAGAAACACGGAGGCCTAGTTTTCACCTAAAATACTTAATGTAGTTTTTCCAACCCTATAAAGAAGTTCTGGGTTTGTGATACAGTGAAATAATGCCTAACGGTAGGGTTGAGTAAGTCAGTTTTGGAGAGCAAAGCAGCTGTTTTTGCCATCATGATCCTACCCTAACCAGAATCTGCTGGTGTAGCTTCTGAAAAGCAGAGTGTTCTAGGCCATCTCAGTAGCAATTACTGGCACTTGCCGAGAAGCTGCTTCATGCGGACATTTCACATGTTTCATTTCTACTTATGATGTAAAACAATCCTAAAGAGTGATTACTATTCCCCCACTTTCAGAAAAGGGAACTGAAACTCTAAAATGTTGATTGTCTTGCCAAGGACAACACAGTTAATAAGCAGTGAGACAGAAATTTGAACTCCCAACTGGATGCCAAACCCTGAATTTCTGTTAGTTCTTATTTCTTTGCTATGACCAGAGATGCTGCTTTTTTAGCATTCTGTATCATTTTATCTTATGCATAAAAATTGCGGTGCTGGGGCACCTGGCTGGCTCAGTGGGTTAAAGCCTCTGCCTTCAGATCAGGTCATGATCTCAGGGTCCTGGGATCGAGCCCCACATCGGGCTCTCTGCTCGGCGGGGAGCCTGCTTCCCCCTCTCTCTCTGCCTGCCTCTCTGCCTACTTGTGATCTCTGTCTGTCAAATAAAAAAAAAAAAAGAAAAAAAAATTGCGGTGCTGTGTCCAACTCATAGGGAAACTCTCCATTGGTTAGATTTATTTTCACCATAGGGTTCTCCCTTTATTCCCACATTGCCTCACAGGGCATTCAAGGTCCTTATTCCCATTCAGGAAATTGACATATGTCAGAGGTCCACAGGTGACTAGGGTTTCTGTACCTAAAGACAGTTTTTCCTTTGGTTTCCTCTACTATGCTCCCTGTCCTTATGCCAGGAGGCTTTTATCAGTCTCACCTGGAGACTCTAGGGATCCTCTTGGGTCCTTCCTCCTTGCCCCAGCCAAGTCTCATCTAGTCCTGGAGGGGACATCTGGTTCTGCAATATGACACAGAAGATTTTGCCTTGAACTTAGATCGCATTTTCGCTCTAATCTCATGGGTTGAGGAAGAGAAAATGCCCTCAGAGTCTAGTGGAGGTAGAAAGGGAAAGCAAGCAGACCTGCTCCTTCCAGATAACCTGCCTTGGAACTGACCTAAGCTAACTTAGTCATTCTCCAGTCAGAGAGCTAGCCAAGTATTGCTGAGCCTGAAATGTATTCAATAGGGGTCCTTTTTAAGATAATGACTACAAAACTGTGACCAGCAAATTAGATACAGAGCCTGAGAAGAGGCCCTAAGGGTCATTGACTTCAGAGTAGATCTGCCCCTCTGCAGTTTTTAGCTTAATTTTGGTAAAGAGCCATGGAGTCGGAGGTGGTAAGGGATGGCTTCTCCCTCACAGCTTCTCTGTCAGGTTATAGTGAACTGACATTTCTAAACAGACATTTATTAGCTAAATATTCATCCCACATAGGCACAAAACAGTTTATAAACCTGTTCTGCACATCAGTGAAGGCCCAGCACCTGGCCTTTTAGAGGTTCCAACCACAAAGGGTCTGTCAAGGCAAGCCCAGCAGCCCCCTTGAGAAGTCCCCTTGTGCCTTCTAGTGAGCATCAAGCACTGGACTGGACCTTGTACTGACCTGGGTCCGACTTTGAATGTATTCTTCAGGGACACACTGTGCACGCCCTGTGCTCCACTCTGCCTACTTCATGCAAGGAGGGGAGTGTTTCTAAATAATTTTAGTGAATGCACATACCCTAAATACTTTTAGTTTTACTGATGAAAAACAATTTCTACTATTCATCATGCTATTTAAAAGTCACTAATTTTACCAATGAAACCCGTTTTTGATACCCAGTATGCTCATTCACAAATTGTTATTTATTTATTCATTCATTTATTTATTAAATATTTTATTTATTTACTTGAGAGAGAAAGAGAATGCACGAACAAGCATGAGTGGGGAGGAGGGGCAGAAGTAGAGGGAGAAGTGGACTCCTGGCTGAGCAAGGAGCCCGATGTGGGCCTCAAACCCAGGACCCTGGGATCATGACCTGAGCTGAAGACAGACTCTTAGCTGACTGAGCCACTCAGGTACTCTCAGAAGGTTAGTTCTTTCTTTCTTTCCTTTTTTTTTTTTTTTAAAGATTTTATTTATTTATTTATCTGACCGAGAGAGAGAGAGAGAGAGAGAGAGAGCAAGTAAGCACAAGCAGGGGGAGCTGCAGGCAGAGGGAGAGTAAGAAGCAGGCTCCCCACCGAGCAGGGAGCCCAACAACGAGCTGGATCCCAGGACCCTGAGATCATGACCTGAGCCGAAAGCAGATGCCCAATCGACTGAAGCACTTAGCTGCCCTACAAAATGTTAGTTCTTAAAAAATCTTTAAAAATTTGTTTAGTATTATTTAAATTGTGATAAAAAAGCATGTAATATAAAATTTATCATCTTAACCATTTTTAAGTTTATAGTTCAGTGTCAATAGTACATTGTTGTGTAATCATCAGCACTGTCTATATCCCAACTCTTCATCTTTTTTTTTTAATTTTTAAAAAAGATTTTATTTATTTATTGGACAGACAGAGATTACAAGTAGGTAGAGAAGCAGGCGGGGTGGGGAGTGAGGTGGGGTGGGAAGCGGGCTCCCTGCTGAGCAGAGAGCCTGAGGGGGTCTCAATCCCAGGACCCTAGGATCATGACATGCGCCGAAGGCAGAGGCTTTAACTCACTGAACCACCCAGGTGCCCCCCAACTCTTCATCTTGCTAAACTAAAACTCTGAACCCATTAAACACAATGCACTTTTACCCCCTTCCCCTAGCCCCTGGCAACCATCATCCCATTTTCTTTCTTTATAAATTTGACTACTCTAAGTATCTTATGTAAGTGGAATCATACAGCATTTGTCCTTCTGTGACTAGTTTATTTTACTTGGTACAATATCCTCCAGGTCCATTCATGTTGTAGCAGGGGTCAGAATTTTCTTCCTTTTTGAGCTTAAATAATATTCCATTGTATGTTTATGCTACATTTTATTTATTTATTCATCTTTCAATGACCAGTTAGGCTGCTTCTACCTCTTGGCTATTGTGAATAATGCTGCTATGAACATGGGCCTACAAATATTACTTCAAGACCCTGCTTTCAGTTCTTTTGGGTATATACCCAGAACAGGGATTGATGATCCTATGGTGGGTGACTTTATTTTTAATTTTTTGAGGAATTGCTATAGTGTTCTGCAAAATGTCAGTTTTCAATTGAAATAATGACAGAAGAACACCTCATGTGGCTCTTTGCGGCACAGTGCTGCCAACCTTCCCTGGACTGGGCATTCTAAAGGGTATACAGGAGCTGACTATTCCCACAAAGGAAGTGTAAATTCAGTGTCTCTTACAAAGCACTACAGCAATTACCCTGAGAGTTTGCAGCTGGTAACTCACAGGGACATGACATTCTGTATTTCCAAACAGAATGGTAGAGATCAGGTCTAGTATTTATTTTTTCTTTGCCTATGATAGTTACTCATTTAAAAGAGACAGAGAAGCAAGAGAGAGCACTGACCCTGAAATAAAAACCCTTCTGTTTTCCCAGTTCTAGGAATTGAATCTTCTCTTTCTCCTATGAGGGAATCTTGGGCAAACCCACCATCCTTCATCCTTGAAACCGCAAAATTCCATACTGACCTTTCAAGAATGTTGTGTGGTTCCAATGGGATAATACGACTGAAAGCCTGAGTATTTCTCTTATATAAGGGCATTTGCTGACCAGTGGTTTTCCTAGGGAGGAGAAGATAGAAGATTATGATTTGCATCCAGATAATGCTGTCTCCCAGGCACCTGGGATTCCTCCAAACAACACAAAGGTAGAGGACAGGCTATTCCTAGGGCATTTTGAGGCAGAAGCCCCATCCTTTGTTCTTCTTTCTTTCTTTCTCAAGTGGTCCAGCCCTTTGGGGTAGGGAAGGAAAGAAGAGAGGAAGAAAGCAAGAGGTGGCAGGAGATAGGTGAAGTCAACTTTTTTCTCTTTAAATTTTGAGATGACTAATCAAACTGCCACCTAAGTCTCTTTCTACTGCTTAGAGCTTAACTCTTCATCTTGCTCACCAATTAATGGTTCTAATCAGTTACTTAAGCTTGTATCAGATCAAATGACAAAAACCTGAGTGCTGGGCTCTGGCTGGTGAGCTGCCTGGCTTACACTGAGGTCTGCTTGAAGGGACTTTGACCAGAATTTTTCTGGAGAGAAAAAAATAAAACATCTCATCTTTGTTTTTAATTAATGTAGTCACCAGTTTTTCATCCCAAAGTGTCACACACAGAAAATCAAAGAAGCCCTTATATAAATAATAAGAAAAAGGGTTCTATTAGTAATGGAAAGCATTTTCAAGGAGAGCTCACTAGAGCTCTGATAGGCTTGGCACTTCCTTCAGGTAAAATCTCTCAAAAATCATAACATAAATTATAGATTTGTTCAAGTCTTTTTATGATAGGATATTAAGAGTCTCATTTTAATAGTGTCTTAAGGAAAAAGAAAAAAATATTAAGAACCTCTTATCTAGGTCATAACATGAATCCTTCTGATTCAACTAAAATGTAAAAAAGAATTTTAGCTTTTTTTTTTTAAATTGGCTTTTGTTTTAGTTTAGTTAGAGGCTTGAAAAGAATTCTGTGAAAAACATTATTCTAGAGATTTGTTTTTGTTCTCTCACCAGTTTCTCTGGAAAACTTGATCAGGGAGGAGTAAAGGATGACTTTGTTTCATCTGACCTGTCAGATCTGAATCCTCAGCCGGAGATAGGATGGAATTGCTGAATATCCTCCAGCAGTTTGCCATATTGAGTATTAACTGTCAGTCACGGGGATGGAGAACTATGAGCTCAGTCCCCTTTGGGGCTGGTTTGTTTCCTTTGGGTTTGTTGTGTTAAGCCTACTGAAATGTGCTAGCTGGAGCATGCCATCTTTAACTCCTGTTCTCCCTGTGAAATGTGTCTCTAGAACTAGCCAAGAGAACTCAAGCTGATATTCACTTCAATCAGCAGCACTGCCAGTGTGCTAGTTACTATTTATGTTTTTATTCTTCCAGAAGAGGTTTCTCTAGATACTCCACTCCCCCACCTCCCTGCCCCAATCTGTTGAGTTTCTTACCTGTGACTCCTCTCTTGCTTTCTTAGATTCTGGAATAGACTTGAAGCAAAGAGGATAGAATGGCAGGCAGTCAGGATGCAAACCCACTGGAATGCATTCTTTGATGTGGTGCTGTGTTTTGATGTATATATATCCCAACTGCTCATCACAGCCATCATATGAAGTTGGCAGGGAGGTATGGTTTTTTGCTATTTCAACTGTTATGGATCAAATGTTTGTACCCATTCCCCCTGATTCATATGCTGAAACCGCCCCCCCCCCCCAATGCGATGGTATTGGGAGGTAATGAGGATTAGATGAGGTCATAAGGACGGAGCCCTCATGAATGAGATTAGTGCCCTTATGAAAGTCACAAGACTAATTGCTTCCCATCTATGCTCTCCACCATGGGAAGATACAATGAGAAGTCAGCAATCTGTAGCAGTCAGCAGAAGAGAGCTCTCACCAGAACCAGGCTATGCTGGTATTCTAATCCCAGGCTTGGAGCCTCTGGAACTATGAGAAATAAATTTCTGTTGTATATAAGCCCTGTTTATAGTATCTTGTTATAGCAGCCTGAGTTAAGGCACAAACTTTACAGATGGAGAAGTTGCTGAAGATCACATGGCCAGCGAATCGCAAACCAAGCTTTGAATGAGGAGAGATTTTTCCAAGTCTTGCTCCAGGGTTCCTTTCATGACATGACCCTTCCTCTTGAAAACTAGTGTTAGAAGATGTGAGGAACAAAGTGTTAATGTGAAATCAAAAGACAAAGTTAGAGTGCAGGTCTGGTCACTTACTACTCCTATCAACTGAGCATTTAAACACTCTGAGCCCTTGTCCCATTTTCTGTCATGTGGGGCTACACCATTTTTCCTGCATAGGATTATTAGAGGGATTGAATTAAGAATTCACAGAAACAGGCTTGGAAAGATCCCTCCACCCTTCTAAAACACCTCACAAGACTATTAAAAATTTTGAAGTCAGTTGCATTTGGCATCTGACAAGGTTATTAAACACTTTTTATATGAGAGTGATCTAGAAGGATAGATTGGGGAAGAATTCTGGGTGCTAGAGCTCTGGAAATGCTGTTCCCTTGGTCTTTATCATGATAACAATAACAAAAGAACAGAACCTTAAAGTCCGTTAGAAAAATTCCCATATTATCAGGTGATTCCTTTATTTGTAAATGAATGGCTGGAATAATTAAAGTAAAATCACAACTTTTTTTTAGGATGTGAATTCACTGATTTATCAATAAATACCTAATGATTACGCAATATATCACTATTCCACAGGCAAGTTGCAAGCAGGACAGATGAGCTCCTTTCTTTTTTGGGTCTTACATTCTCATGAGAAACAGAGAAAATAAAGAAATAATGCAATAGTACACAAGAAATCATTAGTGTTACAGTGAGAACAAAACAGGGAGAAGCCAGCTAGAATTACTGGAAGGCTTTTGGAGATTGGAAGGTGAGGGAAGTCTTCTGTGAGGAGGTGTTGTTTGCATTTCATTCTGGATGATCAGGAACCAGTCACACAAGAAATGGGGAAGAGCATGGCAACTGGAGGAGTCAGACAGACATCTTGGTTATCTGTGCCAGTGGGGAAAAACATTGAAATGAGCATTCTAAAACAGGCTAGTTCAAAAGTAATAAATGTCCAGAAGACAGATGCATTCCCACACATGAGACAGCCAAATTTATATCTCAGAATCTCAGATTTGGTCATCAGTTCCTCATCCTACTTGGGAAAACAAAGGGGAAATGTGGATATCTGTAAATATAGACTGCTGTACATCTGTGCACCAGCTACAATCATAGTCCCTGTTGACTGAAGACTTGTGAGGTATGATTAGGTGCATCAGGCTTACTAAAGGGGGTGAATTATTCTCTGGGTTTAGAAGTTGGGGACAGAGCTGAGAAAATACCTTGGGTTGAATGAGGACCCAAGTTTGGCTGTAGCAATGGGAAATCAAGGTTTGGGGCCAATGAGTTATGTTTGGTTGATGCAGGAGGTTTTCTGAGGGACTAGAGAAATGGCCATATTAAAAAGATAAGGGGATATCGGTGGAGGACATCTGAGGGTGATTTGGATTTCATGGCAGTGGAGAGTCTTAGCAGTGCTTAGAAATTGATTTGCTATAGAGGGATCACCTACACACCTCTATTTCTCTGGAGAGCAATGACTAGAGTGTTTGCTCCTTCCCTCCTACCCTCATCATGCCCTCTATCCCTCCTCTGCTTGTCTGCCCAGTCTGCCCAGTCTGGAATCCTGGGCTCATGCCTCACTTGTTTGGTTAAATATGCTCCTCCTTCCATATGTAATCAACCTCCCCTGAGTGCAGAGGTTTATAATGTGGAGGTTGCCATGACAACAGCATAGCAGAAATACCCAAAAGAATTTAAACCAGCCATGCCAGAACAAACTAGTGCCCATAAATTAGTGGAAATTAGGGACAAACCACATGCTCAGGTCAGCCTTAAAAGGTAAACAGGAGTTGCCATCTGACAGAATACAAAGGATAAGAAGCTCGGCTAGCACTCAGCATCTGGTGGATGTTGATCAGGAATTTGGTTGCCTTGTTTATTCCCTGCCAAAAGTAAAAGTTGCCCTGTGATATTCCTTACTTCAAAGCTTTTACTGTTTCCTTATTTCTATACTGCCTTGCACTTGTATACTCTTCTTCTTTCTCTTCATTAATCTGTCACCCTGTAATTTTTCCTTGGATGAAATTTTGTCCTGTGAAATTTCCAGAGCCCCTCCAACCTCATGCAAAGATCAGGAGGGTTACTGGGCCTTGAAACCCTACCTATCTGTTCTTTTTTTAGAAGAAATGTAATGTTCAAACCTAAAATTTGGGAAGAAAAAGGAATTACTCTAGCTGCAGTTACACTTTGCAAATTGTTTCTCTCTCCTCTGTCATTCATTCATAAAAACAAGTGGATTGCTTTTAAAATTCTTTTGTCTTCATGGCTCTTTTCATGACTTTTTTTTAAAAAAGATTTTATTTATTTATTTGTTAGAGAGAGAGAGCGCGAGCACAGGCAGAGAGGCAGGCAGAGGCAGAGGGAGAAGCAGGCTCCCTGCCGAGCAAGGAGCCTGATGTGGGACTCGATCCCAGGACGCTGGGATCATGACCTGAGCCGAAGGCAGCCGCTTAACCAAACTGAGCCACCCAGGCGTCCCTCTTTTCATGACTTTTGAGGAGGGTTCTTAAAAAGGTGAAAAATGGCACAGCTATATTCTAGTTTTCTTCCATAACTGTAGATGATCCACGATTCTTCAGTAAAGGGGAAGATGCAACTTATGAAGGTTGTTGCAGTTTTTTTTTTTTTAGTAGATGTTCAGGGGTAAACACATGTTTATGCCATAAATCTTAGTACTAATACTCACTAGTATATCTATATGATTGTAATAAAGCAACTCATGCTATACCAAATGGCTACCAAAAGGAACATATCTTTGACTTCTACTTTTCTGAAAGAAAAGTAACCTCAAGTGAATTATATTCTATCCGGAAAGCACCTAAAGATTTTTTGTAAGCATTTTGGTTGTCTCATTTAATCCCTTAATAAAGGCAAAATTATGAAATGGGCTAGTAAATCCCTTAGTTTTCCTTTATGAGTCCTGATTCCCAAATTTCAACGCTGAACCTCTTTTTCTGTGCCAAGTGCTCTCATCCTGCCTAAATCCTGGGCAGCAAATAAGTGATTCTGAGTATTTTAACAAATAGTTGAAGACATATTCTAGGCTAGAATCTGATAAACCATTCACCCAAGGTGAGAATCACCAATAAATATATCTCTCTGAGAATTATTTGTGTCCTAGAAATGTATAACAACAATAATAACAAAAGACTGACAGTCAGAAAGAAAGAAAGAAAAATAGAGAAAGAAAAAGATATATTCATAAGATTAGTCGTTGGAGCATTATTTGCAATAGCACAAGATTGGAAACGACTCAAATGCTCATCATTACAGGCAGACATAGTTGAAAACTATGACCTTGCCTCATAGTAGAGTACTATATAGCTATAAAAAGGGATGAGAAATATTTTATATATTGTTACGAATTAATCTCAAAGATATTTTAAGTGAAAAAAGTAAGATTAAAAAACTATATATAGTATGCTAACTTATAATTTAAAAAGGAGGAATTAGAATAAATATATACATATTTGTGTGAGTGTATTTCTATATCTATCTAGACAAATATACATTTATTTACATAACAAATACACATATTTATATATAATAAACCAAAACCTAACAAAAATTACTCAAGGGAGAAAGCAGGGACAGAATGGAGAAGATAGAGAAAAGATAGATTTCTCTGAATATAGTTTGTTTTGTAGCTACAATTTAGAAGCCATGTAAATGTTTTATTTATCAAATTAAAAAATTAAATTTAATAAGAAATTCCTAAAAAGAAAAAAAATAGAAAACCAAAATGGATGAATAAACCTAACTACATATGAGATTGGTGGCATAATCACACATAGAAGAATTATTTCAAACACAATAATTTGTCTATATGGCTCTAGAAAAGTATACCCTGAGACAAAACAACAACAAACTGTTGAACAATCTTGAAGTGTTTTTCATAATCATATTGTTAGGAATAGTGGTCTCGAATATTATTTCTCATATCTGAAAAACAGCATTTGTTAGATTATTGTTTGATTCCAGGTCAGGGGCAGGAAATATAAAAGGTGAACAAATAAGTTCTCAAAAGTTATATCAAAAGGAACTTTGAGGCAACCTGAAGAGGCTACCACTAGTAAAAGATGGGGCCACCTCAGTACTGATGAGGATAGCTACAGCAATTGATTAGAATATATCAAACATGTATAAATCAGTGGGATCATGGTAATACTAATAAAAGACTCTTTTAAGGGTGCTCATCAAACAACTGATAATAATGGAAACTAGTAAATAAAGAAGAATCAAGAGCACTTGTTTCCTCAGAGGCACATTTATCCTGTCTCTGAGTAACCAGATACTTGATGAGGGCAAGTTTCTCCATACAAGTATTCTACTTATTAGATAAAAGAGAAATAATGGAATTAAAATGTAATTTTACAACCCCAAATGAAGTAATAGATCCAGACAATAATCACTAATGGCAGCTAGCATTAAAACATGAGAGACAGCCTGATATTATGTGTTTCTTTCTTTCTTTGATTTTATTTGTTTATTTGACAGAGAGTGAAAGAGAGCACAAGCAGGGAGAGCAGCAGAGGGATAGGGAGAAGCAGGCTCTCTGCTGAGGAAAGAGTCTGATGTGGGACTCGATCTTAGGACTCAATCCCAGGACTCTGGGATCATGACCTGAACGGAAGGCAGACGCTTAACCACCTGAGCTGCCCAGGTGCCCAAAATCATGTGTTTCTTGATGGAAGTGCACACCACCACCCATGATGTATTTTTGCCAAAAAATAGAACCTAAGCTTGATCAAGTATCTAGACTCAATTACCAGGGGAGACAGGGGACAGAGGAATACATTAAATGACACCATGTGGATGCAATCAGCAAAATCCAAAATTTGATAGGCTTTACATAAGACCCAGCTTTTTCAGTGAATACATTGCAAAGAAAAATAAAGAGGGGAAGAGGGAAACATACATATTAAAAATACTTAAGAGACATATCAATTCTTTGTAATGTATGGTCCTTATTTAAGTTCTAATTTAAAAAAAAACTGTAAAAATATCATTTGAGGCAACTGAGGAAATTTGAACACTAATTAGATCTTTGATGACATTGAGGAATTATTCAATTTATTTTTGGTGTGATAATAGTGTGGTGTGTTTAAAAAAGAAGTCCTTTTAGAGATTCAAACAGAAGTACCATGGATAAAACCATATTATTATGTATAGGATTTATCCCCTACTAATGCAGTAAAGTGTGCATGGCTTAGGGAGAAGGGATGGGCCAGGGATGAACAAGTCTGGCTAGGTGTTAGTAAATGTTGATGGTCAGTATGCATATATGGTGATTGTTTATTATGCCATTCTCCCTGCTTATGTTTGAAATTTCTCATGATAAAAGAGTTAAAAATAGTATAACAGAGATTGGAAAACCAGTTTAACCTAGAGAATGGATAGAGTAATTTCAGGTCCAGAGGCAGCAGGAAAGAATGCTTTCCTGGGCTTTCCAAATCATACATACATGACCATCTGCTCTGCCTTTGCTAAGCATCCCTGCTTAGGAATCATGCTTTTAACAGACCTATTTCACTGTGTACTCAGTATTATTCTGCTGATTCTCTAAAAATTGGTGTCTGTAACTGCCTGCACAGCTTTGGGCCAGCCCCATACGCATTGTTAATCAAGTTTGCTAAACTGCCACAAAGTCTAGGGGTCATTGATCCCCCTGGACTCTGCTCAGTGCTATTGATTCCTGCCTGCTGCCCTGTGGTCTTGTGACCTCCCTGAATGCCCTGTGGCCTGTGTTTTCCTGTCCCTCAAGGAGTATACTTGTCAGCTCTGTGGTTTTCCTCACAGCAGGGAATGCAGTGTGATGCCTCATAAAATCTACTGAGCAACAATAGGGTTCAAGGTTGGCTCCTCCTGCAGAGGAGTTAAGTCTTATCTGCTTTCAGCACCACTCTCCCTGTGGTACTTAGCCAGACTTGTTGAAGATTTTCAGAGCAATTGGTTTGCAAGCTGTCACTGCTAACCCTGGCTCTAGCCTCAGAGGTGACCTTTCTCCAGGCTGGATTATTTATGTGTATCCTGCAGCCTTGCTAGGGAAGTGTGTTTTGGCTCCCAAACAAAGATTACTGTCTCCTATATGACCTCAAAATATTTCCTTGCACATGGCTCTCCGCTGGGATACTTTGCTGAAGTTTGCTGACGTTTTATTTTAGTTACTTGAGATTGTTTCATTTTTAAGGTACCAGGGGCATCTCTTTGGGGATCGGTTGTAGCCAGTACAAATGGATTAAACAATGTGTGCTACAGACAGTGGGTATAATTTTCAAAGATGTGCGCTCCGGAAGTCTTTGGAGCAATGGACAGTAGCACTGGCCAAGGTAAAGAGGACAGAATATATTTTAGAATTCGGAACTATGGCTTAGTATGACTTAGTAGTTAGGATCATGGCCATTGTCAGACCTGACTTGGCTTTAGATATCATCAGCTTTACCATAGCAGTTTGATTTTGAAAAATCAGTTAACCTCACAAGCTCCAGTTTCCTTAGCTGGATTATAGTAGTCATCTTAGGGAGGTGTTATAAAAAAGAGCAAAAGAGATAGTATGTGTATGCTTGCCACATAGGGACTGCTCATTACAGAGTAATTATTCATATATTATTTAAAAATTAATCAAATATATAGTCATAATTCTTATAGTGACAACCTTTAAAGCTCACAGCACTTCATACATACATTTATTATAACAGTTATTACTTGTACTGTCATTATTCTATTGAATAGTTGCCTAGGCTAGACTAAATGTCAGACACTCATTTATTTTTTCTTTCCTAGTATTTAGGGTATGCCTTGACATCCAATTGGTACTCAGTATTTTTTGATTGAAAGAATGGTTGTGACTGTTAATAGCAACAAGCTCAGCTGCCTTTTTAAGTCATAAACACAGCATGTATATGCACAATCATGTACCTCCATATCCTTGATAAAAATATTGACAATCCCGAGTCACTGGATTCATTATTCATTTCAGAAGCAGCTACTGAAGACAACTTCAGGAAATTCCTCTGGATACTTGCTCCTCCTTTACACAGGAGAGAGTCGAGTGTAGAGTAAGGCCATCACACAGTGCTTGGAGGAAAATAAGCTTGCTATTTTGGAAAATGACCTAGCTGTTTTTCACATATGTAAAAGCTGTTGAACCATGGTCAGAAGGACATTAAATGTGGGTTTCTTGTTTTGTTTTGTCATGGTAGGTAGGCTTCCAAACCTTTATACTAGCCTAGGATTTCCTGGATTTTTCTTCAGTACTTCTGACTTTTGTTTTTCACTCTTCTGGGACATAAAAAATGGAGCATGTCATGTTTGAGGTGTGCCTCTTTTGTTACGGTATAGGATAGGTCAGTGGAGAAACTTATCTCAGGCTCAGATAACTCAGATGAGTGCCAAAGGCATCTTGATTAGGATTTCTCAACAGAAGTATAACCCTTTGTTAAAAAATGATATAACCATCAATCCATAATTAACTATAGTTACATTGTTATTCAGTTAGAGTGAAGGCACTATTTGAAGCAAGATTTAAAGAAATAGATCTACTCTTTCTTTTAAAATCTACAATTTTCTTAAGGTTTACTTACTTTATTTCTCTAGGGATTTATTTCCTAGACCATACTTTTCTTTTGGTCAGAAGCCCTTTGCTGACTGATCACACTGCACTGAGTAGAGTCTTGAATGCACTTAAAAGTGCCCTGAGGTGGGTCTGGGTTTAAGTCAAATACTTCTGTCTTCTTACTATAAAAATGACAGCATTGACAATAAGCGAGACATAGAAAATACCTCTATAACCTTTTATTTCAGGTATATGAGAAAAGTATAAAAATTTATTTCCTCAACTTATTTCTTCCCCTTTAGGCATAACACCTCCAAATACTGTAAATTATTTTTCTGGGAAAAAATTCAGTCTCTCACTACAGTTTTTTCCATGTATCTATATCTTTAAACACACACACACACACACACACACACACACACACACAACTATAAGATAACAGAAATTCAATCTTTTCTGGAATTTTTGAATCTTTTAATGTCCAGATTACTCTTTGAAGGAAGGAAGCCCCTCTGAAGGGCACAGAGACTGCTCCAGGACCATTTCTTGCTGATGCAAGCCAATAATTTATTGGATGGAGACAGATTTTCCTAAATTTCAGAAAGTCAACTTCAGTAGATTCGAAGTCCTTCTCTTCTGGAGAGCTTATTAGTTAAGTCACTTCCATGTTTTCTAAAGAAACACTCCTGGTGTATTTAAAATACACAATTTAAAAAGCAAATTAAAAGTTCCCATTTTGCTGTCTCCAAAGACAGAAAAGTATTCTCACATCTCACCAACTCCATCATGGTAGCATCAATTTTAGTATTTTCTCAGGAGGATAAGGGAATAGAAGAACATGAGACACAACCCTTATTGACAAGCTCAAGTGACTACTTCAAGGCATTAGAGGAGAAAGTCCAGGGGCAACATCCTGATTAAACATAACCCAACTAAAGTCAGAGTTCTGCATAAATACTATTATGTGTCACTGCTGATTTTCTCTTAGCACAACTGAAAATAAATTACTTATATTGTACCCATCATTTCACCTTGAATGGAATTCCCTTAGTGCAGGGAATACCAAAAGTAGGATTGCCTTGCCCCTGAAAAATGGTGCAATAGATAAAGTTTATTTTTGCTACCATCTTACCTCCCCTGTCCGTATGTCCTGATTTCCTGTAGTTATTCCTCAGGCTCTATCCTGTGTCCGATTCCCCAGGGCCTCTTTGCTGTCAGTTAATAATAGCTTTCAATGCTGTTATTCTTCTCAGAGTTTTTGCATTTTAATAGGGCCCCCAGGGATTAAAATGCCTCCAGAACCAAAAGAGTGAATCTCTAATGGTGGAATTTTAGGTATTTGTGACAGGCATTGTGGGACATTTTATGGGGAGGGTTCTCTCTGAAGACAAACACCCTGAGGGCCTTCAATTCCACTGACTTGGTATGGTTGGCCCTACAAAGGAGTAGGGGAATGTGAATTAATCAGTAATTGAAATACTGAATTTTGCTGAAAAGAAAACCTTAAACTTTGCTAATTATAACTTAACGTTTTAATCAATTTTCCAATAAGTGAATGTGTGGAAACAGTGGAGGCATTTTCTAGCTGAGAAACTTATGGGATATCCTAGGGAAGATTTCTGAGTGCTGGTGCAAGAGACCTCTGAGACTGTTGGGATGCAAATGTTCAGCAATCTGTGTTCCAAGTCCTACCCCCTTACTAGAGGAAGCAGTCACACTGAAGCAGAGTAGAATCCAGGGATTAACTCCTAGGTACAGGCCTGAAATGCTAATGAACCTTATACTGAACTGTTATTTCTATATACATTTTTTTTTCATGGACAAAAAAAGAAAAGAAGCCAGGATATTCTTCTCACCATTGTCCAGCACGAGAGGATGTCAGATTCCTGCACTTTATCTGGACCTCTCTATCACCCTTTTTTTTTTCCTCCCCCTGCTAAGTAAACAGTGGAGCTTCATCCATTATTCAGCTATCAGAGACTGTCAGGATTTTCTGGCTGTGGAACTTGGGAGTTCTTATATTTCTTTAAAAATGTGGAAAAATGTATTTGCAAAACTGCTGGAAAGGGAAATGAAGAAAGATATCAACTCCTACAATATAATTAATCCTTGTGAGCCTCTCCCCCAGAGGGCTAGCTTGAGTTTTTCTTTCGTAATGGGAATTTAGTTTCATTTCTTTTTTTGGTTGTCATTATTCACACTTAACTACCTGTGGCAAGTACTATGGAGGAGAGAGACTATTGTAAACAGGTTTGGGGCACAGGGGAGGGAAGGACTTTGAAACTGTGCCCCGTGAGAAAAAAGCACAGAGCAGCCGTGCTTGGTTCTACCTTAGAGCTGTAAACACACCGGCCTCCCCACCAACCAAGTGTTACAAATTCTACTTTTATTGCCCTTGGAAGGCTTTCTGCAATGATTTTCCATGTTGAATGTTGCAGTTTGAAGTCTTTTCTTGGAGAAATTTTCCAGGTCAAAAGTTACAGGTATAAGAGTATTGAAAGGAATGTAAAATCTTGTACATATAAATATATATTTTAGGGCTTTCATCTTTGTAATCAGGGATGGTGACCTCTACATTTGGAAGTAGAGAACAAGCCTCAAAGGAGGGGATTAAAACCAAGAAGGATGCAGAGATGATTGCAGGAGCCTCCCAAACACTTAAAATGGGCCCCTATCTCCACTTCCAGATGACGGCCTCTACAGGCTGCTAAGAAATCACAGAGCCGGAATTGTTGTCTTGTTTCCTCTTTGTCATGGTTGGATGCAAGGGACTCTGGACCTAGAGACAGAAAATTGAGTTTAAATTTAACAATTCTATTTACTGTGCCTTCTAGAGTTGACGTCTTCAAGCAGGGGATTCATTTCACCCTCACATTTTATGAAAGTTTTCTTTTTCTTTCTTTTTTTGGAGAGGGCAGGTAAATTGCAAGGCACCATTGGAATAAGGTATAAGAATGATGGAAAAGTTATTCTGGTGAATTTAATCACAATCTGCATCAATGAAGCTAGAATATATTATGAAATGCAGAAAGAGTGCTCAGAACACAAATGGGCGAGCCTGTGTCGGTACACAAAGAAAAGGAAGCAAACCCATTTCCTTCTTTAAAAAATAAAGTGATTACTGTTAGAGTAGTAAACTTGATGTAATCGCAATTTTAAAAATAATTGAGAAATTCGCTAATGGGAGGATGTAGGGATTCAGGTAGAAATAATGACAACAATGATCAGCGACACTCAGGAAGCACTTGGTGTAGAGGTAGGGAGGAATGTTGAAAGGAGTGATGTGGTTAGCGAGATCCATAGCTTGTGAACGATCACACATCAAAGTCACCAACATTATCTTAAAGGGAAAAGGGTCTCAGTGTATTTGTCAATGGCTGCATGGAGACAAGGAAGACATCTGCGCAAACCCAGGCACACTGGGCAGTAGGATCGGCGAAAGGATCAAGATTTAACATAGAATCCAATGAAAACAGACACCTGAACACTCAATTCAGATACAAGGGGGTTGGTCTATAAAGATAAATACAATGGGGATTTTTATAATTTAACAGGGAGATAAAAACAAAAATTAAAAAATGAAATAAATAAGATAATAGAGGACTTAAGCCTGAATTTGAATTCATTTTAATACCACTGTGTATAATCTTGGGCAAGTAAGACTTACTACCAAATAGTTTTAATGCTCTTATCAATCAAATAGGGTAGTAATAGTATCTATCCCATAGTGTTTTTATGTAGACTTAATAACAAAGTGCATGTCAGATACTTAACACAGTAGCACCCAATACACTTTATCCTTTATTATTATCACTATCATCATAATTATTTATTATTTAAGAATAACATAATATGGGTGCAGGGAATCAAAAGGTACAACTTCCAGTTATAAAATAAATAAGGCATGGAGATGTAATGTACAGCATGGTGGCTGTAGTTAATATGGTATTGCATATTTGAAAGTTGCTAAGAGAGTTGATTATAAATTTTCTCATCACAGGAAAAAGGTTTTTACTATGTATGATGATAGGTGTTAACAAGAATTATTTTGGTGATCACTTCCAATATTTATAAGTATTAAATTTCTTTATATTGTATGCCTGAAACTAATGCAATGTATAAGTGCAATTATAGTTCACTTAGAAATTATATAATATTATATAATTATGTAATATATTCTATTCTATATTATTTATAATATATATAATTACTATGGCAGAGGTATCCTGTCCTGGTGGATAATTGGAAATTCAATGGAGATAATGATGAATTTTAATATTTGGTTAAAAAATGAATTGTTCAAGTAAAGACTGAGGAAGTTTGACTTAACAAATGTTCATGTGAAATGGAGTTGGAGTTTTTTTTAAAGAAGTCTTTATTTTAACCAGTAGTATAAATTAGTTACTAAAAAAGATAATGGCTGAATTGGTAAGAGCATATTATTGCCCAGGTCAAAGAAGAGTCCATTAGAACTCTAAAATAATCAACCCCTTGTGAAGGACTGCGCTTGGCTCTGGGTAGCAGATTCTGAGATGGTTGGGTTAGAGTACCTCTCGAGTTCTGAGCAAGGTGATGAAGGCTAAGAATGCAGGTCAAAAAGGAAATTTGGAAGGGACAGGGTAACAGCCTTAAATGGGTTGTCTGGTACTTCAATGATTGTATCCATGAGATTTTAACTTACAGAGGTGATCGAGTGACAGCACAGAGAGAGGCTAATGCCATTGAAAGAAGATTTTCATTACTTACGATTCTCAGAATGACATGACACAGCATGCGGGATCCTGGGGGGAAGCGCCAGTGTTGGTCAAGAGGCAGAGAACAGTGAGGGAAAAGCATAAGTCACTGACTTTCTTGTATTTTCCATGGGAAAGGAAAAGCAGAGCAGGGGAAATAGTTTAGGTTTGGCCAGGTTGAAAATTCCAGCAGGATTTAGGGTAGAGGGGATACCCCCAGTTGTCTAATACCTGGCCCTGGGTTGATTTAAGGCAGAGGAAATACTGGCTTTGTGTGTGATAATTAGATAAGGAGGTGACTGGTATATGGATTGGGATTGATTGGTTTGGTTATGAAGAGCATGTTCAGAGGTGAGTTTTTTATTACCTTAGGAATAGCTGACCCTGGAAGGAACAGTCTATCCCTGGCCAGCCATGCCCCCACAAGATGTCAAAATATCATGAATGTAGAAAATAAAAAGTATGATTAATATATCAGGACACAAGCTGTAGCTCTAGGGGAAGAAAGAGGGAGAGGGAAAGGCAGGCTCTTCACTGAGGAGGAAGCCCAATGCGGGGCTCCATCCCAGGACCCCGGGATCATGAACTGAGCAGAAGGCAGCTGCTTAACTGACTGAGCCACCCAGGAGCCCCTTGGGATGCAGATTTTAGGGAAAAAATATGTTCATGAAATAGAGCCTTCCCAAAGTGGAACAGATGTCTTTGTCCAACAGGGAATGCCTGAATCCAGATATATTCTAAGATGGGATAACCAGGTCATTCACGTTTTAGGTGGGATTCCTTCAATGACTGGGAGGTTGGAATAAGACCTAAATCATAGAGTCTATTATACTATAGTTAATTGCATGTCTTATCTATGAAAAAAATTATATGGGAATTGTTTTTCTTTGTGTTCTATTCCTTAACTTCTCAGGGAGAGAACTAATTTAAAAAGGCAACAATTTAGCAATTGAAATAAGTAGCATTTTAAAAAACATAGTTGTAATAACTGGGGCTCTGAATGGAAGAACTGGAAGCAAGCCCTTGGAAAAAGGACCCCTACTTCAGTGCCAGTTAAGAGGAAGCCAAGTAGCCAGACGCCTTAGTTAAAAACAATGGACTGACCTTGAGTTCTCTTGAGAAACTAGGGATTATAAGATTTGTATTGGCAAAGTCTTCCTATGAAGTCATTCTTCCACTAAAATGTATTGAGCCCTTGCTTTGCCCTGTTCATTGGAGCTTTTACTGTGTGTCACTATCATCTTTTACAATCAGCTAATTTATTAGTTATCATTTTAATGTACTCCCATTAAATATCAAAAGATACTAAGGAATAGTAAAGTTCTCAGTTTCCTCTTCCTTAAAATAATGAGGTGGTACTAGAATGATCTGTAAGTTTCCTTCTGATTCTGAAATTCTTTGATTCCATGATTTCTGTGGTAGTCTAAAAACTCTACTCCTTGGGTTTACTTAACTCACATGAACTACATTTAGTTGCTGGCAGTATACCATTTGTCTATGCAGTGGTGTCTGACGTGCTTTCATATGTAAGAAGGTAGGCACTATTGCTCTTTTATATAACCAAAGAAGCTGAGGCTTGGGCAGATTAATACTGTGTCCAAAATCACACACACAGCAAGAGGAAGATTAGGAGACACTAAATTTGCCTGCGTAACTCTTCTTTTCTGTTGCAGAGTTCTATATTACAATAATACATCAATAGCTTTCAGTGGATTATGTTGGGAATGCCATTCTTTGTTTGACAGTAAAGTTACTGCCTTTGGCTTGGAAGTATTGATCATTGTATCTGAGATCTAAGAACTAAATGTGGTAACTATGGTCCCTTTTCCTTCCTCACCAATTAAGAGTTTGTTTTTTCTGGTGGGGCTATGAAGGGGAAAAAGCAAGAAGGAGAAAAAAAAATATACCTGAAAAATTATGGAAATATTTGGATTTTTCTTCCACTTAATTAAGTCCTTTTTATTGATTATATTCCCTATGATTTACTTTTCTTTCCTGTGACTTATTTATAACTGGAAATTTGTACTTCTTAATCCCCTTCTCACATTTCGCTATTTATTTTTTTTACTCCATAAGTTTAATATCAAATTTTTTTAAAGCTTTTATTTATTTATTTTACAGACAGATCACAAGTAGGCAGAGAGGCAGCAGAGAGAGAGGAGGAAGCAGGATCCCTGCTGAGCAGAGAGCCCGATTCGGGGCTCGATCCCAGGACCCTGAGATCATGACCTGAGCCGAAAGCAGAGACTTTAACCCATTGAGCCACCCAGGCGCCCCAATACCAAACTTTTTGTTTATTCTAATATTAGAAGAAGAAGAAAATTCACTCTCACTTTAAAAATTCTGTTTTTATATGCAAGGACAGGCACCTGTCTTGCTTTCAAAATTCATCTGAGCTCAGGATGCCTTTGAAATTGGGTATTTTATGGCTATGAAGGTTGTTTGAGAATTCTGGACATGCAGGATTCAATTAGCACATTTGAACTCTTATCCAATGTTGGCAAACAGGCTATTTCCATTTGCATGGCTGCTGAATACTCATAGAGATTGTTTGAAATTAGTTTTCCTTCTCAGACATGGGTTGCTGTATCTCCATTCACTTTAGCCAGTTGTGTGGTTGCCTTTACCTGAAAAAGTGTCACTTGCTGTGTTATTGCAGTAAAATGCCACAATTCTATTTATTTTAAAATAAACAAACAAATTATGTGATGTATGGTTCTTTGTAATGCACAAAAAAATGGGGGATGGGGGGCCATCAGTGTTATAAATTCTTGGTTTAGGCTCAAACATCTGTTAGGACTTTGAATTGTCTGAATATTTGATATTAACCAATAGGACTAAAGAGTTTGTATAGCCATGTGCTCAGAATTAAAACACAGACATGGGAAATTAGCTTAGTTATTTTAGAACCTGTGGAATTCAATATGTAGATCTGCTTTTGCTTTGTATTTTGCTTTTCCCTTTATTTTCAGACTTTTTTTTTTTTTTAAAGAGGGAGGGAGAGGGGCAAAAGGGGAGGGAGAAAGAGAATCTTAAGCAGGTTCCACACCCACTGTGGAGCCTGATGCCGGGCTGATCTCACATCCCTGAGATCATGAGTTGAGCAGAAATCAAGATTTGAATATTTGACTGAGCCACCCAGGTACCCCCACTTTCAAATATCTTAATGAAAGTTTTTCACATTCAGTTTCCACTGTATACTTGTACAAGTGAATTTTGAGAGGTGTTTGTATGTGTGTGTGTGTGTTTATGTGTGCATATGTGCGTGTGATGTGTTGCCTGTGCATGTGACACAGTTTTGTGGGGAGCAGTGTGGGACAGGCGAGGACAGTTAGCAAAGTGGTTGGGCCAATGAGCTTTATTTTCTTTTAAGGATTTTATTTATTTATTTGACAGAGAGACAGAGATCTCAAGTGGGCAGAGAGGCAGGCAAAGGGAGAGGAGGAAGCAGTCTCCCTGCTGAACAGAGAGCCGGATGTGGGGCTCGATCCCAGGACCCTGAGATCATGACCTGAGCTGAAGGCAGAGGCTTTAACCCACTGAGGCACCCAGACGCCCCAGGCAAATGGGCTTTAAAGTTAGATAATTTGTGGATAAGAATACTTCACTTTTATCTACTGTAAAATGGGGTAATAAAATTGTCTACATCATAATATGAGGATTAAGATAATTAATGCACGTATTTACATAATTAAATGGAAATGTCAGTCACTTTTTATCAATATTCATCATCATTATGATCATCGTAAGCATCATCATCACTTTTGTCATCTTATTTTAAAATACAAAAGAGCTTTGAAATCCTCCAGAAATAGACTTCTTCTCTAGATTTATTTTCTAATAGATATTTACTGCATTAATAATAAATTAAAGAGTGTATGTATATGAGTGTGAGTGTGACTGTTGGTATATAAAAATATTTAAATATGCTTGTGTGTTTTAGCAGATTCAAGTTTTGAAAACTATTTGATCTTATTAGACCTCATTTAAATCAATTGCTTCATCAGTTGAACTAATGCTTGGTATTAATGTAGAATAATTCCTGTCTTCCCTTTTCAATATACAGATACACTATTAAATGTGTCATTACAGTGAATCTTAAAATAATAAGTAATACACAAGGGGCCAATTTAGCAGGAACCCTTAATCATGGTTTCCTCCAACTGGGCCCTTGTTGGAAATATATAATTATAGATCAGTAATTGTAGCTAATTGAACACTGGAAAACTGAGTGCAGGCCAATAGAAACCAGCCCCCAAGCTCTTTCCAATATAGATTTTAAGAAATTTAAGTGATCTTGGGTATAATCTTGCTTTATCTTTGTCTTTCCTCCTCTTCTTTTCTTGATTCACAATCCACAGCCAGCAATTTCTAATGGCCAGAATGCTCAGTAGTAAATAACTGCTTTCTCCCCACTGTTTGGAACTTATATTCAACACTCAGTGTCAGGTGTTTCAGGATGGCATCTGTTGAAGGATATGTTACAAAAATCAAACACAGTCTTCCTTTTTGTTACAAGGTAATAAGCGTATAACTAATTTCTCTTTATTTTTTGTGTGACAACTAAAAGAGAGGAAATGTGAGATTTGTCAAGTAGCAAAATATTAAACAGTCACAGTCAAAATAGAAACATTTGCTTATGCTATATATAAAAGTGTTGCTGTGTGAATACCTTATATAATAAACTTAAACACAGGGTTGGGGCACCTGGATGGCTCAGCTGGTTAAGCAACTGACTCTTGGTGTTAGCTGGGGTCATGATCTTAGAATTGTGAGATTGGGCTCTGCACTCAGCAGGGTGGCTGCTTCTCTCCCTCTCCCTTTGCCCCTCCTCCTGCTCACTTGCACGTGCATGCCTGCATGCACTCTCTTTCTCTCGCAAGTAAATAATATATACATATATATATCATTGCAAAAATTTTGTATTATATATGAAGGGCTACAATATTGGCTACAGTCTTTTGGATTTCCTCTGTGAACAATGATAGCGCCTACAAAGGAAGGGAAATTTTGTCTTTTCTTCTAATTCTCATATTTACTTTTTTCCCTGTCTCATTGATTTGAGTAGAACATTCAGTGCAATGTTGAATACAAAGGGTGATAACTGGAAACTTTAAAAAAAATTCCCTGACTTGAATAAAATTTTTCTAAATTTTTACCATGAAGTATAATGTTGATTTAATTGTTGGTAAGTTATTTAGTTTAATAATTTAAAAAATTCTTTCTAGTTTCAAATACATTTTAATAATAAAAAGGTATTGAATTTTATCAAATGCTTTTCTTTAGCTTATTGAGTCAACATTTTTTTTTCTTATAATCTGTATTACATCAGTAGATTTTTTCTTAAATTGAAATATCACTTAAATCCTTATATATCTGTTGGTCTTGGTAATATTTATATTATTATAAGATATTTTCTCAAACATTTAAATTTGACTTGATTTTTAAAAATTAATTTTTAAGGATTTTTGCATGTATGACATTGCTTCTGTCTCTTTTGACATTGATATTTATCAATATTCACAAATGGGTACCTTTTTCTTCTCATTTAACATTGAAAGGATAAAAAAGAAATTATTTGATGCATGAGGGTTTGGTAAAACTCTCCCCTAAAACACTATAGGTCTTTTTGAGATAGAGGTTTGATTGCTAATTTAATGTTAAAATGGGTTACTGGTTTGTTCAGTTACCTGTTTCTCCTTGTCAATATTGGTAATTTTTTAAAAAAGATTGTATTTATTTATTTTAGAGTGAGAGAGAGAGAACATGAGCAGGTGAAGGAGCAGAGGGAAGAGGGAGAAGGAGAGAAGCAGATTCCCTACTAAGCATGGATCCTGATGTGGGGCTCCATCCCACGAACCTGCGATCATGACCTGAACTGAAACCAAGAGTCAGATGTTTAAATGACTGGGCCAACCAAGCACCCCTTGTCTTTGGTAATTTTTTTAAAAAGATTTTATTTATTTATTTGTTAGAGAGAGAGAGCGCGAGCACAGGCAGGCAGAGGCAGAGGGAGAAGCAGGCTCCCTGCCGAGCAAGGAGCCTGATGTGGGACTCGATCCCAGGATGCTGGGATCATGACCTGAGCTGAAGGCAGCTGCTCAGCCAACTGAGCCACCCAGGCGTCCCGTCTTTGGTAATTTTTAATGTCTAAATAGATATTTTACTTAAGCTTCCAAATTTTTGTTTAGGTTATCAGTTTGTTACTTTTTTCCTTTTTTTAAAATTTAATTTTATTTTTTCAGTGTTCCAAGATTCATTGTTTATGTACCACACCCAGTGTTCCATGCAATACGTGCCATCCTTAATACCTACCACCAGGCTCACCTATCTCCCCCGCCGCTTCTAAAACCCTCAGTTTGTTTCTCAGAGTCCAATCTTTCATGGTTCAGTCTCCCGCTCCGATTTCCATAAATTGTTTATTGAGTTTATTGAGTTCTCTCAATTTTACATATTTCTATGCCTATAATCATGGCTTCTTTTTATTCTTAATATTATTAATTTGTGTTTTCTCTCTTTCTCTTAACCAGTCTTCTAGGTGATTTGTCTATTTTATTATCTTTTTCAAAGAACCAGCTGTTTGGATACCTTACCTATTATTTCTTTGTTTTCTATTTTATTATTTTAAAATCTTTTTATTTCCCTCCATTATCTTTTATTGGAGTTTTTCTTCCTCACCAAGCATCTAGGTTGAATGCTTGATTCATATGTATTTGGTCTACTTGTTTTTAAAATTAATATGTTTAACACCTTAATTTTATAATTAAATACTCTTATGGCTTCATCTCATAAGTTTTTTTATGGAGTTAATTCATTTTTGTTCAGTTCTAAACATCACTAATTTCTACTGTGAATTCTTGTTTCACCTCTGAATTGGTGTTGTGTGCACTTTAAACTTTCTAATTATACCTTATTTTAATGTCATCTTTTAATTTTCATATATAATTTAATTGCATTTTGGTCAGAACTTTGATTTCCATTGAGACTTCTTTTGTGACTTAAAATATCATCATCAGAAAATACTGGATGTAAAAAAAATGTATGTAGCCAGTTCTTTGGGTATATAGTTCTATTCCTTTCTATTCTATGGCCAGGCATCCTTACTGATTTTTTCTTAAATGCTTTTCCCTAGTACTAAAATTGTTGTAATAAGTTTGTTTTTAAATAATATATTTGCATGCCATACTATTTATCTCTTTATTTTAAACTTGTAGCTTCTTTCTTTCTTTCTCTCTTGAAAGTAGTATATGGTGGGAAATATTTTCTTAAGCAAATCAGATAATCTCTTTTAGTAGATGTGTGAATCTTTCCCATTTATTATTTTTACTGATATAGTTTTAAGACTTATTTTTAATTTTTTTAGACTGTCACTCTTTATCAGCTTCTTTTCCTGCTTTCTATTATATTGATAAGGTTTTATAGAGTCCCCCTTTAAATCTTTATAGATTCAGAAGCTACACATTTTTTAAGTATTTATTTTATTTTATTATTTGCTTAAATTTAAGTTTTTATTTTAATTTCAGTCAGTTAATATATAGTGTTATATTAGTTTCTGGTGTACAGTATAGAAATTCAACAATTCTATACATAAGGCTGTGCTCATCATAAGTGTACTCTTTAATCCCCATCACCCATCTCTACCCACCTTCCCTCTGGTAACCAAAAGTTTGTTTTCTATAATTAAGAGTGATTTTTGGTTTCTCTCTCTCTTTCTCTTTACTTGTTTCTTAAATTCCACATATGAGTGAAATCATATATTTGTCTTTCTCTGACTTATTTTGCTTAGCATTATACTCTATAGCTCCATCCATGTCATTGCAAATGTCATGATTTCATTCATTCTTATGACTGAATAATATTCCATATATATATGTATATATTCTCACAGCTTCTTTATTCATTCATCAATTGATGGACACTTCGGCTATTTTTCCAGCTTGTCTATTGTAAATAATGTTGCTATAAATATAAGGGTGCATGCATCCCTTTGAATTATCATCATCATCATTATTATTATCATTATTATTTGTATTCTTTGGGTAAATACCAAGTAGTATGATTTTCCCTATGATCATAGGGTCAGAGTGATGGATCTGAGGAAGCTCCATACTGTTTTCCACAGTGGGTGCATTAGTTTGCATTCCCATGAGCTGTGTAAGAGGATTCTTTTTTCTCCACATTCTCATCAACACTTGTTGTTTCTTGTGTTGTTGATTTTAGCTTGACATATGTGAGGTGATGTCTCATTGTAATTTTGATTTTCATTTTCTTGATGGTAAGTGATGATGAACATCTTCTCATGTGTCTGTAGGCCACCTATATGTCTTCTTTGGAGAGATGACTGTTCATGTCTTCTTTCCATTTCTTAATTGGATTACTTATTTTTAGGGTGTTGAGTTGCATATGCTCTTAATATAATCTGTATACTAATCCTCTATCGGATTTGTTATTTGCAAATATCTTCACCCATTCTGTGGGTTGCCTTTTAGTTTTGTTGATTGTTTCTTTCACCGTTCACATTCTTTTATTTTGATGTAGTTTATTTTTGCTTTTGTTTTCCTTGCCTCAGGAGGGAGAAAAACTTTGCTGTGGCTAATGCCAGTGAGGTTACAGCTTGTGTTCTCTTCTAGGATTTTTATGATTTCAAGTCTAATATTTAGGTTTTTAATCCATTTTGAATTTATTTATTTATTTATTTTTGTGTGGTATAAGAAAGTGGTCCAGTTTCCTTCTTTTGCTTGTGGCTATATATTTGTTGAAGAGATAGTCCTTTTCCCATCAGATATTCCTCCCTGCTTTGTTGAGATTACTTGACCATATAGTTGTGTGTTTATGTCTGGGCTTTCTATTCTGTTTCTTGACCTATGTGTCTATTTTTGGACCAGTACCATTCTGTTGGTTAATACAGCTTTGTAATATAACTTGAAGGCTGGAATTGTGATGCCTTCAGCTGTGCTTTTCTTTTTCAAGATTGCTTTAGGAATTCAGGGTCTTTTGTGGTTTCATACAATTTTAGGATTGTTTTTTCCAGTTCTATTAAAAGTGCTGTTGATATTTTGATAAGCATTGCATTAAATGTATAGATTGTCTTGAGTAGTATAGACACTTGAGCAATATTTGTTTTTCCAATCCAAGTGCAGGGAATATCCCTGCATTTCTTTGTGTCATCTTCAATTTCTTTCATCAGTGTTTTATAGTTTTCAGAGTACAAGTCTTTTACTTCTTTGGTTAGGTTTATTCCTAGATATCTTATTATTTTTTGTTCAGTTATAAATAGGATTGTTTTCTTAATTTCACTTTCTGCTGCCTCATTATTGGTATATAGAAATGGAATGGATGGGCGCCTGGGTGGCTCAGTTGGTTAAGCAACTGCCTTTGGCTCAGGTCATGATCCTGGAGTCCCAGGATCAAGTCCCACATCGGGTTCCGTGCTTGGCGGGGAGTCTGCTTCTCCCTCTGACTCTCTCCGCTCTTGTGCTTTCTCTGTCTCACACTCTCACACACTCTCTCTCTCTAAGTAAATAAAAATTAAAAAAAATCTTAAAAAAAAAAAGAAAAAAGAAATGGAATGGATGGTATAAGGGAATGATCCAGTTTCATTCTTCTGTGTATGGTTGTCTAATTTTCCCAGCACCATTTATTGAAGAGACTGTCTTTTTTCTATTGGATATTCTTTCCTGACTTGTTGAAGATTAGTTGACCATAGAGTTGTGGGTCCATTTCTGGGGTCTCTATTCTGTCCCATTGGTCTATATGTCTGTTTTTTTGCCAATACCATGCTGTCGTGATGATCACAGTTTTGTAATATAGCTTGAAGTCAGGCATTATGATGTCCCCAACTTTGATTTTATTTTTCAACAATCTCTTGATGATTCAGGGTCTTTTCTGGTTCCACACAAATTTTAGGATTGTTCCAGCTCTATGAAAAATATAAATGGTATTTTGATAGGGATTGCTTTGAAAGTGTAGATTGCTATGGGCAGCATAAACATTTTCACAATGTTTATTCTTCCAGTCCATGAGCATGGATTGTCTTTCCATCTTTGTGTCTTCCTGAATTTCTTTCATAAGTGTTCTGTAGTTTCTAGAGTATAGATACTTTATGTCTTTGGTCAGGTTTATTCCTAGTTATCTTTTGGGTTTTGGTGCTATTGTAAATGGAATTGTTCCTTATTTTCTCTTCCTTCAGTCACATTTTTAGTATATAGAAATATAACTGATTTCTGTGCATTGATTTTGTATCCTGTCATGTTGCTGAATTGCTTTATGAGTTCTAGCAATTTTGGGTGGAGTCTTTTGGGTTTTCCACATAAAGTATCATGTCATCTGTGAAGAGACTTTTTTGCCAATTTGAATGCATTTTATTTTTTTGTTGTCTGATTGCTGAAGCTAGGATTTCTAAGACTACGTGCATTTCTAGTATTACTATGATTTCTACTACTACTAGTAGTAGATGTTAAGAATAGAGCTATCCTATGACCCAGAAATTGCACTACTGGTATTTATACCAAAGATACAGATACAGTGAAAAGAAGGGACACATGTCCACAATAGCCAAATTGTGGAAGGAGCCAAGATGCCCTTCACAGAGGGATGGATAAAGAAGATGTGGCTCATATATACAATGGAATATTACTTAGCCATCACAAAGGATGAACACCTTCCATTTTTATCGATGTAGATGGAACTGGAGGGTATTATGCTAAATGAAATAAGTCAAGCAGAGAAAGATAGTTAACATATGGTTTCACTCATATGTGGAGTATAAGGAATAGTGCAGAGGAGCATAATGACAGGGAGGGAAAACTGAATGGGAAGATATCAGAGAGGGAGAAAAACCATGAAAGACTCTTAACTCCAGGAAAAAAAAAAGCTGAGGTTTGTGGAAAGTGATGGGATAACTGGGTGATATGCATTAAGGAAGGCATATGATGTGGTAAGCACTGGGTGCTATATGCAACTAATGAATCATTGAACATCATATAAAAAACTAATGATGTACTATATTTTGGCTAATTGAATTAAAAAAACATAAAAATCAAGCAAAAAAATTAAAAAATTTTTAAAATATGGAAAAAAAGGAGCTTTGACAAAAGTGCCTGTCCTAAAGTTACATTTGAATAGATGCTCCTCTCTTCTTAGTTATAGAAATGTTCCTATTTTAATGCTAGCTCAAGTAAAAGGAACAAAGAGGAGTATGAAAGAGAAGAAAAAGACTATGCATATTGCATTAGTCCCAATCACAGTCCTCTAGTTTTCACATTTTATATTATGCAACTTCTGAAACTCACTATTATCTAGACTAACTGAATGAATGCTAATATAATCTGTTTTTAGTAAAAGTTTTAATTGAGTCCCCCAAAATGTTCACCTAATAGCTCTTGAGTGATAAATGAAAGTAGGAAATAAAATGTTGGTGGGGGGTTGGCTGGGGGCAAATTACTATAGGGTCTTCCAGTGCCCCCTGCGGGATAACCCCTTGGGGATATTTTGGTAAGATCAGCTGTGACATCACCTCTTTTCTTTTATTCTTCCACTCACCAAAGTTTAGTCTGCTTCCCCTTCCACAGCAGATGTTCATTTCCCTGCCTTCCAAATCACTATGGAAAATATTCTTAAAAAAAAGAAAGAAAGAAAAGAAAAAGAGAGGAAGAAAATACTCTTACCACTCTATTTCAAAAAAAGCTCTTTTAAGCCTTTCCCTCTTTCATGGTTTGTTGATTTTCTTTGGTGATATATTTGTATTTCTTCCTCTTTATTCTCTGCATATTTATGAGTGATTTTGATATATGGCTACCATTAGGTTTGTATATAACCTCTTCTACATATAGCAATGTATATTGATAGTCATTTAAGTTTGAACCCATCCTTTTTTTCCTTTCCTCTCCATGTTTTAGGTATATGTTATTATATTTTATATCCTTTTTGTGTGTTAATTCCTTTGACTGATTTTTACAGCAGTATTCATTTTTAATGATTTTGTGATTTCTACATTTATACTGTAACATTTGGTCTTTCTTTTCCACTCAGAATCCTAAAGAGGACTCTTTCTTGCAGGGCTGGTTTAATGGTCATGAATGCCTTTAACTTTGTCTGGGAAACTATCTCTCCTTCTAGTTTGAATGATAGCCTGCAGGTTAGAATATTCCTGGATGCAATTTTTTTTTTCTTTTCAGCACTTTGTGTATATCATGCCACACTTTTCTGGCTTGCAAAGTTTCTATTAAAAAATCTCCTGCTAGCCTTATGGGTTTTCTCTTGTAAGTTACTTTCTTCTTTTGTCTTTTGGGCTTTTAGAATTTTTGTTTGTCATTATATTTTACCAGTTTAGTTATAGTATGTCTTGATATGGGTCTGCTGTTTTTTATTTTGATGGGAGTTCTTTGTGCTTCCTAGATCAGGATATTTTCTGTCCCCAGATTAGGGAAGTTTTCAGCTATTATTTCCTTAAATAAATTTTCTGTCCTCTTTTTTTTTGTCTTCTTCTTCTGGGTCTCCTATAATATGAACGTTATTACATTTGATGAGGTTCTGACTTCCCTATCTATTCTCATTTTACATGATTCTTTTTTTTTCTCTCTTATGTTCAACTTGAGTCCTGTTCTTTCATTTGGGATAAATTTCTCTGTCTCTTCATTTGTCTGCCTTTCTTGTCTGTTTTTGTATGTTAGGAAAGCCAGATATGTCTTCTGCTCTTGAAAGTAGTGACTTTATAAAGAAGAGGTCCTGGAGTGCACTGCAGTTCAGTGTCCCCTGCTCACCAGAACTTGACATTTCAGGAGAGTATCCTATGTGTGTTGTAGCTTACACCCTGCTGTTGTATCTGAGTCACTTTTCCTTTCAGTGCAGTCACTTGCACTGATTTTCTGCCTGTCGTGGGTTGTGCTTGCTCTCTGTGATGTTAATGGGACACAGGCAGTCAAGTTTTGGAATGGCATGCCTGCCAGGGAACTTGGAAGCAGGATGGCATTGTTAGCAAAATTTGTAATGGACCACTAGTCTTATAATATAACAGATTCTCCAAAGTGTTATGGCTGGGGGCTGCGTGTAGGCACAGGCAGGGGCATGAGATTGGGTGTGGTATCTAGTGGGTAACAGCAGAGTGGGGCTGGGTCCAGTGTGTGACAATGGCAGGTGACTGGTCACTCTGTGGAGGCTGGTGTTGTGCCTATTGGCAGCTGTGTACCTGGTGCTGCATGGAGTGCACATGTAGCCTTAATAAAATTTGCTTGGAGCCTAGAACTGAGGCTAGCAGGCTTGGAGCAGGCAGGAGAACTCATGGGCATGGTGTACTGCTAGCAGATTAGGTAGCAAGTGTCTCTGCAGTGCCACCTACCACAGGTAGCTTCTGTTGATGCTGGAGGGCTGAGGAGGAAAATGGCTCCTGTCAGCTCCCTCATTTTCAGAGACATCCTCCAACATGCTCTGAAATCAGTATGAACAGATCTGTCTCCTGTTTGCCTCTAGCTTTGTGTAAACTGCGGTTTTTATGTTGCCTCTCTGTTCGGTCTGCTGTCTCTTTAAAGACAGAGACCTGGCTATCACCCACCTGGCTTACATAGTACTGAGTCAGCTGACTTTTAAAGCTCTAGGCTCCAAGTCCAACTGGTTTTAAAAACTCACAGAATTCAGCTCCTCTGATTTTTTTTTTAATTTTTATTTATTTGTCAGAGAGAGAGGGAGAGAGAGCAAGCGAGCACAGGCAGACAGAGTGGCAGGAAGAGGCAGAGGAAGAAGCAGGATGTGGGACTCGATCCTAGGATGCTGGGATCATGACCTGAGCCGAAGGCAGCCGCTTAACCAACTGAGTCACCCAGGCATCCCTCCTCTGATTTTTTAAAAGCCAAATGTTATAGGGATTAGTTTCCCTATGTGAGGGTGTGAGGGTCTGTTTGGCCCTAGAGTGAAGGTCTGTTTCTCTGTCCTTTCGAAGCCTGTAGCCCTATCCCTCCTATGGATAGCCTCTCCCTGAATTTCAGATTGTCCTAATATTTTAGTTGTAGTTTCTTCTTTATATTTAGTTGTGAAGTTTGTTCTGCTAGTCTTTGGATCATTCTCCAATTTATTGAATTGGATGTGGATGACGTCTAGTTGTAAATGTGGGTTGGGGTGAAGTCAGGGTCCTCCTACTCTGCCATCTTCCCAAACTCCATCTCAGAAGTTACACATTTTGTTTCCATTCTTTAGTCAGTTATTCTTAACTTTTAAACCAACATCATTAATTATACATTTTTCTAACAGTATTTCTATCTTGCCCCTAAATGTGACATGGTCCTTTGTACATATCAACCATCTATAGAATATTCCATGCATCTTATCTTTGTTTCTAGTTTTCTTTTGGAAAAAAAAAAAAAGGTTTATTTTTTTTTCCAGTTAATAGTTAGATTACCAAAACATTTTATCTTTCTCTCTGGTTACCTTTCATTTTTAAATTATCTATGTATTCTGAGTTCCTTTCTTACTTTTTCCTGAAATAATCTTTTAATATTTTTAAAGTGAGGGTCTGTAGGTACTTAAGTCTTAATTTTTCTATGTCTGAATACATAATTTTTCACCCTCCGAATTATAGTTTATCTGGGTATGAAATTTGAAGTTGGAGAGTTACTAATTTTTCTCAAGTTGAAAATATAATTCCATTTTCTTCTTCAACTATTGTTGCTGATGAGAAGTTCTGGTATAATTCTAACTGTAGTTTCTTTGTAGATTATCTTTCTTTCTTCTCTCTTGTAGCTCTAAACATTTTCTTTTTATGCTTCATGTTCAGTTTTACTATAATGGTTCTGGGAATGGCTTTACCATTATTTATCTTGATTGGTATTGGAATGTACTTTCTACCTGAAGACTCATTGGGAGTCTTTCTTCAAAAATGGACAATTTTAAATTTTGAGTAGTGGTTGCATTTCCTTGTCTGAGAACTCGTGTTGGGCATTTAGGGCTGCTCAGTCCATTCTCTGTGCATCTTAATTGCATATAGTCTCTTTGTGGTCCATTCAGGGAACATTCCTTGCAATGCACTCCTTCTTTGAGTCAGGGCTGGACATATCTCATTTATTTAGTTTTTTAACTCAATGCTTTTATATTGTTCATTTATTTTTATTTTTATTTAAAACCTTTTCACTCTTTTAAAATGGAAGTTATTCATTTATCTCATTGGACAACTCAAACATCTATTTTAAAGTTTGGGACATGTTTCCACAAACTTAATTTCCTATGGTGTATATTCATGTTTTGAATGTTGATTTTGTTGGCTGTCTATCTCAGTATTAGATTTCTTCCTCTGTTTTGAAATTTTGCTTTGCAGGCTTATTTTGTGTGGGAGGCTTTTGTTTTTGTTTTTCTTCTTTCTATTTCCTTTTGTGCTTACCCTTCCTAGGCCAGTGGTTTTGTGGTTCCCTTTGCCAAGTTTCTCAGGACTCTGTGCCCTAAACCTGGCCTTACAGGGTTCCAGTATCACAGTGGTATTGGGGACAGTATCATGGCTTGCTTCCTGACTTGACTGGGGACTACATTTCTATCTTCTTTTTTTTTCCTGGCTTATAATTTACTAAAAATGCTAGCCCTCCCAAGGGATGGTTAGCTATACCTTTAGTTTCTTTTTCTTTTTTTTTTTTTTGAGGATACTGGGAATAAGGGTGGGAGCTATTAAGTAAGGCCATCCTAGATCCCCATTCTTGAGTGGAGCAATTTTATCCTTTTTACCCACCACTGGATCCAAACTTCAGGCTGTTCCACCCTCCTTCCAGAATGGGCATCCAGCAGCCTCCAGCTTCAGCAGAGCACACTGACTTGTGTTTCTTTTCTTTTTTTTTTAAGATTGTATTTATTTATTTGTTAGAGAGAGAGAGAGAGAGCAAGCACAGGCAGACAGAGTGGCAGGCAGAGGCAGAGGGAGAAGCAGGCTCCCTGCCGAGCAAGGAGCCCAGTGTGGGTGGGACTCGATCCCAGGACGCCGGGATCATGACCTGAGCCGAAGGCAGCCGCTTAATCAACTGAGCCACCCAGGCGTCCCTCTTTTCTGTTTCTGGACTATACAGAGATTTATCCTGTTTTTAGAGCCTCATTAATGGTTTTAGTTTTCTATTTTTCTATATTATCTATTTCTGGTCTGTGTTTGGATTGAGGGAGTTGTGTCCCATTACTGGGTCTTAATTAGGGAATACCTGGATAGAATTATGTATAATTCTAAATAGAAATGAGACAACCAGAAGGCTTGCCATGTAAAACAGTTTGAGGGTCACAGCTAGAAGATAGGGAGGCAGGTTATATGGCTAAATATAGCTACATATATAGCTATAGTCCAAGTGAATTGACTTGGGGGATAGCAGTGGAAATAAGAGAAGCTTGCTGATTCAGTTTACATCTAGCTGCTAGAAACCACAAGAGTTTTTCACCGAATGAGATGAAGCAGTGTGTCCCTCCAGTTGTTTCTACATTGGTATTACAGATTCCCACCTGAGCTTTCTTTGGTTTTATCCCTCTCATTTTGCTCTTATTCCATTGTTCCTTTTTAATTCTTCACTTTTATTTTGGAATATCCCTTCCACATCTTTCCTTTTCACTGTTTTTCTCCCCCACAGCCCATTCCACAGTGCTCACAGTTGCCAGTAGAGTCCAGGGTGTGTGTTCAGGAGGAGGACCTTGGCAGGGGTCACACTGTGGAGGGATGGCTGCTGGGTCTCTTCTCTGGGGTCGAGAGGGTTGTGAGAGATTCTTCTCAGCCTCCCAGTCCCTCCTCCCACACCTCCTCCAAGCTTCCTCTACTGTCTAAGGCCAAGTGGGCTTCTGCAATGCTGCTGAAGGCAGAGGTGGCTCACAAGCACAGAAGAGAAACTTCCTAGAGGTTCCTTCTCCCATTTTCACTCTTTGCAGATGCTTCTTATTTGAGAAGTCTGTAATGGACAATTTCCAGCTCTTTCAATGTGCTACACAATTTGCTATTCAATTTCCTTCTGAGGAAGCTTTTGCTGTATGAGCTCCATCTCCATTCAGGGGCTTCAAAGCAACCACACCTGCTGCATTTGGGGAGGAGTAAAATGTAGAGGTAGGTGAATCCTGTGTGAAATTAAATTATGGCAATAATTTGCATATGCATAAATTATGGCAATAATTATGGCAAAACCATTTGCATATGTTTATAGACGGTGAGAAAGGATGAACTAGGTTTGGGGGAAATTTTAGCACAAAAAGTTGGCATTACCATGTCCCCTCTAATTTTACCACAACATCCCAAATATTTACCAATTATTTCAGATCAATCTCTTGTTTTGAACTGGCTCTCGTGAGTTAAACTTGGGAACATTTAGTGGAGTGATAGGAGATCTAATTCTTTTCCTCATGAAATCTGGGGAACTAGTTTAATAGCAATAATAATAATAACAATAACAATAGTAATAATAATTATAATAATTTAAATGCAAATAATTGGACCACTGAAGCATGGAACTTGAACTACCCTTGAATTTGTGTCTGTTGGCACCAACATGGAGAGTTTCTATAAGGTGCTCTCTGCTCCTTCCCCAGCATTTTCATTCAGGTAAAATCAGATTGCCAGGTGAGGATGAAGTGTAAAGGGAATCTTAAAAGGCCAAAGTAAAGTGTTAGGGACAGAAGAACACGGAGGAAGGGAGTCCATAGACCAATACATTTGCTTGTTTATTGAAAAGATATCCCTTAAATGCTTACTCTGTGCCAGCCCTGTGCAAAGTCTGAGGATATGATGTGAGCACAGAGAGCCCTCTGCTTTCCTGGACAGTCTCCAAGACAGATACATAAGTAGACACATCTAAGAATCTAAGACAGGGAATTAAAAACAGCATGTGCCCCCTGAGGGTGAGGGAGTTTTGTGGGCTGGTTGAGGCACTGTTTCCCAGGTCAGCTGGCTGGGAACACAGCATGTCTCTTACAGGTGTCTTCCTCCCAAGTGCTGCTCAGCGGGGATTCAGGGAGGAGGTGCATTTTGGTTCTGAGCCAAAAGTGGAGAGCAGGGTTTTTCGAAATTATGTTTCAGCCCTGGCAAAGCTTTCCTACTGGTGACCAAAGTCAGCTTCTCCTGGAGTAATTTCTTTTCTGTTTTTCTCTGTTACAGGTAGGAAGGGTTAGGGTTAGGGTTAGAGAGAACAGGGATAGTCATGGCACTGAGCCCTTGCGGAGGTGTTTCCAACATCAGGAACTAAAGAATTTTCTGAGCCCTAGCCAGTAACCAGAGTTTTCCTGACATTCAACAGAAGGCAGGCCTTCTCCAGAAGCTAACACTAACTGGGCTTTAAGAACACTGACAGAGAAATATGTAAGCAAGGGCAGCATTAGAGCAAAATAAGTGCTTAAAAATATCAAGTGACTGAGTCGCGGTAGTTGCAAGAAGTGCATTATGGAAATTACTTTTACTGTATCTGTGTCTCCTTCCTCAATATCACCCCTTGTAGCTATGAGTATCTTTGAGACTTTGTGTTTACGTCTCATAATTTTGGTACAAGAATTTATTAGGCTGTGCAGGTCATTTGAAACTGTCAGGTCCCGGTTTATTTGGACACCCTGCTAAACACGATTATGTCAGTGTGGGTTAGGCTTCCGGAGAAAATTAAATAATGGGAATGTTGTTTATCTGTAAATAATGTCAAGCCTATAATGAGAATGCATTTTATTAGGTGAGGAAAAAGCTCTTGCCCTTGGATCAGCAGGAAGCGGTGCTAAACTGCAGTCTCCTGGGGCCCCTGGACAGAAAGGGTCTTTCATTGCCTGGGTCTCCCATGGACCAGGGTACCCACCTCCTGTGCAGTTAGGACTGGCTGACTCTGGACGGGCTTATCATCTCCAGGCACTCACTGGTTTTCTCCTCAGTTGCACACCCTGCACAGTTCATTACTGAGGTGAGGTGAGGAATGCCAGCTTCCATGGAAATTATGGAAATGCTATCAGACATTAAGGGTTAATGAGTGTGAACAGGTGTGTGATTAGATGCAGCTGGGAAAAACAAGGCTCAGCGGCTTGGCTGCTTGGTGCTTATTATAGTCTATCTTTAAAGCTGCTAAAAGAAAGCACAAAATTTTGTTGCTCAGGAGATTTCTCTAAAGTAATTTTTTTTCTTCACTAAGCATTTTCTCTTCTTGCCCATGTAGCTAATAATCCCATTTCTTGGTGGCTCTTCCCTCAGGATTGGTGTCATCATTGGCAACTCCACAGAGGGTTAACTTGCTCACACATGTCTCAGCATTGTCAATTCAGAGTCTCTGGTAATTGGCAGCACTAAAAACTGGCCCCACCAGCTTGAAGTAATTTACAATCTTGTGTTTCCCATCAGTGATTTATAAGGCAAAGCTTGCACAAACGGTAGAAACTTTTCATGAGTCTTGTTCCTTTCAACAAAAGACAGTATATATTAGTCTCAAAACTTTGTTGTACTCTTTTTTTGGCTATTGTTGCTAACATTGAAATTCCTTCAGTCGGCCATGGGGATGACATTGTACAATTTCTTTTCATCATGTGCATGATACCAAAACTAAAGAGTTGAAGACACCAGGAGATTGCCCCCTCCCATTAGGGGCCCATCCTCAGACAATGTCTGATGGGATATGGAGTGTGGAAAAACACTGCTTTTTTTTTTTTTTAAATTTAAGCTTTTTTTATTTAAACATATACTGTAACCCCACCACCCTCTCCCAAACCCTCTCCCCCTCCACCCCCCTCAGTTTGTTTTATGACATTAAGAGTCTCTTTTGGCTTGTCTCCCTCCCGATCCCATCATGTTTCATTTTTTCTTTTCCTACCACCTTAACTCCCACCTCCGTTGCATCTCCACTTCCTCATATCAGGGAGATCATGTGATAGTTGTCTTTCTCCAGTTGACTTATTTCGCTAAGCATAATACGCTCTAGTTCCATCCATGTCGTCACAAATGGTAAGATTTCATTTCTTTTGATGGCTGTATAGTATTCCATCGTATATATATACCATCTCTTTTTTATCCATTCCTCTGTTGATGGACATCTAGGTTCTTTCCATAACTTGGCTATTGTGGACATTGCTTCTATAAACATTCGGGTACACGTGCCCCTTTGAATCACTACATTTGTATCTTTAGGATAAATACCCAGTAGTGCAATTGCTGGGTCATAAAGTAGCTCTATTTTCAATTTTTTGAGGAACCTCCATGCTGTTTTCCAGAGTGGTTGCACCAGCTTGCATTCCCACCAACAGTGTAGGAGGGTTCCCCTTTCTCCACATCCTCGCCAGCATCTGTCATTTCCTGACTTGTTCATTTTAACCATTCTGACTGGTGTGAGGTGGTATCTCATTGTGGTTTTGATTTGTATTTCCCTGATGCCCAGTGATGTGGAGCACTTTTTCATGTGTCTGTTGGCCATCTGGATGTCTTCTTTGCAGAAATGTCTGTTCATGTCCTCTGCCCATTTCTTGATTGGATTATTTGTTCTTTGGGTGTTGAGTTTGCTAAGCTCTTTGTAGATTTTGGATACTAGCCCTTTATCTGATATGTCGTTTGCAAATATCTTTTCCCACTCTGTCAGTTGTCTTTTGGTTTTGTTGACTGTTTCCTTTGCTGTGCAAAAGCTTTTGATCTTGATGAAGTCCCAATAGTTCATTTTTTCCCTTGCTTCCCTTGCCTTTGGCGTTGTTCCTAGGAAGAAGTTGCTGCGGCTGAGGTCGAAGAGGTTGCTTCCTGTGTTCTCCTCAAGGATTTTGATGGATTCCTTTCTCACGTTGAGGTCCTTCATCCATTTTGAGTCTATTTTCGTGTGTGGTGTAAGGAAATGGTCCAATTTCATTTTTCTGCATGTGGCTGTCCAATTTTCCCAACACCATTTGTTGAAGAGGCTATCCTTTTTCCATTGGATGTTCTTTCCTGCTTTGTCGAAGATTAGTTGACCATAGAGTTGAGGGTCTATTTCTGGGCTCTCTATTCTGTTCCATTGATCTATGTGTCTGTTTTTGTGCCAGTACCATACTGTCTTAATGATGACAGCTTTGTAGTAGAGCTTGAAGTCGGGAATTGTGATGCCACCAACTTTGGTTTTCTTTTTCAATATTCCTTTGGCTATTTGAGGTCTTTTCTGGTTCCATATAAATTTTAGGATTGTTTGCTCCATTTCTTTGAAAAAATTGGATGGGATTTTGATAGGCATTGCATTAAATGTGTAGATAGCTTTAGGTAGCATAGACATTTTCACAATATTTATTCTTCCAATCCATGAGCATGGAACATTTTTCCATTTCTTTGAAACACTGCTTTTTTATTTGTATATATTGATTAACCAATGGTGACAAAGTCTATGTCATGTATGAGGTGCTAAGCATTGATAGGACACAGAGGAAACTCATTCTTCCCTAAAGAACTTGTATCTGGAGAGGGGAGACCAGGTCCTATCATATAATGAATCCTAAATGTGTTTTATCATCTTACTATTATTGTAGAAATGTGGAGTCTGAACAAGATTTGGCTTCCCATTGATGGCCTACTTGGAGCTCCATCCTGGCTCTGGCTCCCTGAGCAGATTTAGAAGACACTCATTTGGCAGTTTCTTCTACAGGAATTGTCAGCTCCTGAGTCTTGGGTTCGAGCTTCTTAAATTCACATCAAAAAGGGGAGTTTGATAAACTTGATACTGAATATTCATTTATGGTGAGAAACCCATGTTCAAAGAAGCTTGGGATACCATTTATAATAGCATTACACACTGATATTTCTGTAGTTGATTAAAAGAGGCAAATAATATGTCTTGTATTTTTCAGAAGGGAAAGTGTTCTCCTATAGTGTTCAGACTTCTCTCCTAGGCATACTGTGGTTGAAATCTATATTCAGCTGATTCATGCCAGGAGGGGAGAAGTGAGGAGGGAATGTTAGATTCTGGAAAACATCCCTGACCACAAGGCTAGCTTTCCACAGCTGCAAATGGGTGAACTCTTAATTATCTATATTAAAGAAGCAGGAAGGAGAGGTTCTGAAAGCTCACTCTGAACCACCTTAACTGCCCATATTTCTCCCAACTTACTCTGTGAGGTAGAAGATCTTCTGAAATTAGACTGAAATTGTAAAACGTAAATTGTGGTTGAGGTGACACACTGATATTTTCCTCACTAAATTAGAATCACACTACTGGTCAAGTACAAATGAGTGATAACAGACTTGTTTTTTAACCTTTAATATAGGGAGTGGTGGAGGGAGGGAATTCAGGGTAACTCTGGTAATGCGAACACAGGGAGAAGGATTACCAAGAGGTAAAAGAAGAGAAGCCTCACATCTGAAATGATGATGACGATAGAAATGTCGATTGGTTTACTATATACCAGGCACATGCTGAGAACTTAATTCTGGTTATTCCTAACAATACTATGAAGTAGGGATTACTTACTCACATTCTATAGAGGAGGAAGCTGAGGTTTCAGAAGCCACACTATGAAATTCCTAATTTTCCAGGAGGCTCTGTGGACCTTTTAATAGTTTATAATTTGTTTTTTTCTTCCCATTCATGTACTTTGATACAGAGGAAGTTTCACACTTAAAGCATTATTAACTGAGACTTTCCTTTACACTCAAAAAAACAAGAATTCACAGCAAGAGTTGACAGCAGTGGTGCTACATGTCCCAAAGAATTGCTGATAATGATATGGAATGCAGACACCAGGGAGACAGGCCCAGGCCAAGCTCCTGGGAGAATCCTGGAAGGGCAGAGGTGTGAGTAGTGTCTTGGGGAAAGGAAAGAGGACAAAGACATCCACATTTGGGGAATGAGGAGGAGAAATGGGTTGCATAGACATTAGAAATTTAAAAAAGAAAAAAGAAAATTAAATCAATTGGTGGGTCCCTTGATGGGAGTAAGGATGAAGGAAAGGAGGACTCTACAGTGATGGACATTCTGGTGTTGGCTGATTAGAGAATGATGCTAGCACAGTCTCTTCTCCTGACTGGAGTCACAGTTAAGCTCTAAATCTGTCCTTTAATCTTTGCCACCCATCTCTCCCACACTCTTTGGTATTCCTCATCCATCACTTGCTCTACTTTTCTCCTCAGCATTATCCTACTATATGATATACTTATTTTGTTTTTGCCCCCCAAAAGATTGTAAAGTCCTAGGGTAGGGATATATTTGTCATCTTGTTTTTTATTTTTGTTATTTTTTTTTCTGTATCCTTAGAACTTAGAGCAAAGAAGGGCTAAGTGTACTCTGTCTCTCCAACGTATATATGTCTCTAATGTACATATGTATGCATAAATATATACACATCTATTTCCAGTGCATCCAGTCATATTTTATGTATTTTTTTTAATTTTTGAAGAAAGGAGGAAATGTCACACAAGTGGTAACTAGATAATTCATTGTATTCATCACTAATATTTCCAAATCAATATTTGGAAAAGAATGAGGGGAAATAAAAAGACCAGGAGAATAGAAAGACCTGACAAGTTTGTGTTAGTAGTGATTACTGCATCCCAGACATGGTTCCAAGAACATGACATATAGTAGCACACTTAATCCTCATACACTTAATCCTTCATCTTGTGAGGTAGATGAAATATCTTTTTACTAATGAGGAAACTGAGGCACAATTAGGCTAAGGAATGTGTTCAGGTTTATACAACAAGGAAATGGTACAGTCAGAAGTTAGGATACAAGCTCAGGGAATCTGGTTCTGGCTTCACATTTCTAACCTTTATGCTCTTGTGTCTCTGGGTTATAATTAGAGTTATAGGATTAGGAGCTCTCTCTTATTTATGTTTTTTCCTTATTGTCTATTACCTCATGTAATACTTTCCAGTCTTAGATCAATTTTTTTTTCTAGTTTGATGGCATACATCATATCTACCTCTCTTTAGTACCATTTATGTTGGACTTAGGGTAAGAGCCAGCAGCCATGTTAATTTGTCAGGTAATCTGGGGGTAATCTGAGCTTGACCTCTCCTTCCATATTATTTCTGCAACTTTTCAATATGAACTCACTACTTGAGTGTCATTGACTACTCTGTTTTCCACATGTCTTCTCTCCCCATTTCTTTTATGTCTCTTGTCTCCTGGAATTTCCTCTTATCTCTTTTTAAATACTCAGATCCTATCCAGTTTTCAAATGCTTGGCCCAAATTCCTTGTTCTTTTGTAGTCTTCCCTGACTTTATGTAACAGGGTTCTTAGATTCCTTCTAGCTAGTTTAAGCAGAGAGATTTATTGACATGTATTAAATAGCTTAAAGAATCCCCAGGGCGGTATGAAAACCAGGTTTGGATACTACACAGCATCTGGTAGCCACAGCAGTCAGGAGATATAAAAATGTAGTGAAAATTCCATCGCCATAGCCCCATGCCACTTTGTACCCATGATACTTGGGAAAGGGCATGAGAACTTCAACCAGTGTTACCCCAGAAGCCCACAGTTTTGCCACTGCATTAGCAAGAATAGCCCAGTTTTATGTGTGATTGCTTCTTCAATGGAGCAGACTTCTCATGTTGGTGCAGCTGCAAAGGAGTCTGAGCGTGGCAGACCGTAACTTTGGCTTGGTATTCCAGGAGGCATTTGGAAAGAGTTGGGGCAGTCAATCCATATCTGCTACATTTGACTATTTTGATCCTGTAGGATCTCTGCCTACTTTGAACTCCCAGAGATCTTATGCTCTATACATCTATTAATGTATTTTCACCTATGGTTTTTGGTTTCTGGTAAAGCTTATTTGTTGTATTCCTTTAGCTGGACTGTTGAAAAAATATTTGAGGAATTTTTGACCTTTAGAATGTCTTAAGATATCACATAAACAACAAATCTTTGTTGATTGAGTAATATAACTCCTAGAGAATGAATTTGTAAAGTTATGCTCCATTTCAGGAATGTTTGTGTGTGAAAACAGAAATTTATACATCTGAGCACACATATTCAGAATGTGATTATTTGCTTTCTGAGAGAATTCTTCACTTTAACAAAAAGTTTAAAAAAGGTTCAGTACAGGTTTTATTTTTAAAAATGCATCCTTAGAGGACTTAAGATGTAAAATGTGTGGCCATTATTTACAGAAAATTGTATTATACATGACATATAAATAATGTATCCAACACTATGTGCCATTAGAATATTCAATAATAAATTAGAACTGACAGAAGACCACATGTCTCTAACTCTGACAATAATATATCTGACAAAATTGAAACAGCATTTTAGAATGGCTTGAAATCATAAACCTATCTTAAAGATAATTCCTTATATTATTCATAGCATGTTCACATTTGATCTCTGAAGCAAATTTCAGCATGGTTTATCTGGTATTTAGACAATGTGATGATTTCTACCCTGTTTTGGCTTTTATCTGGATCAGTGGTTTGGTGGTCTGTAATTACCACACATGTAACATACAGGAAAGATATCTACTAAGCATTTGTCTCTTTCTCTCACTCCCATTGTCACTGCCATTTGTCCTACTTTAGGCTCTCTCTCTCTCACTCTCTCTCTTTTTTGTCTTTTGGTTTTTCTTTCTGTGGTTTGGACAAATGTGATAGTCTCTTATGTTTCTTTGTTTCCATTCTCTTCCCCCTTATTATGTTCAGGAGTGCTTTTGGCTACAAGTGACTGAAACACAGCCTAAATGACTTAAACAAAGGAAAGTTCATTATGTCAAATAACTGGGAGTCCAAAGGTAGAACTGGCTCAAGGTGCCGTATCATCAATAGTAAGCAATGGCGTGAAGAATCCAAGGCTTGCTCCGTCCTTCTACTCTGCCCTCAGGATTGGCTTCATTATGGTGCTGTTTGAGGTGGCCCCTGGCAATGGAAGCTGCATATTCAATATTGAGGAGAGAGAGAGAGAATATGAGAAACAGACATAGATTGAGTGAGCTCCCTTAAACATGCAATATGCATCATTCTCTTCAGACTGATTGGCTCAGATTGAGTCTCTGGGCAATTCCTGGACCAAGAACAGTGGTCAAAGGAGTGCTATATGTTGACTGGCTTAGACTTATCCTTTGGAAGTGGGGATAAGGCAGCAGTCTCTGCAAGAATCAGATGGCATACATGATTCCAAAAGAATTAAATAGACCAGCAAAGTACTGAGAAGGGTCTAAGGGCTAAGCCCTACTGAGAAGGGCTAAGGGGGCCAGTAAATAATAGTAAAGTTCCTGGGAGTTAGTAATTTTGGGAGCCACCCCTGAGCCTGAGATTCAGGGGGAGGGAACTGTTTCTGAAACACAAGAAGAGTTGTAGCTATGGAGAGTCCAGCAGACAGAAGCCTTGGTCAAGGAGAGAAGCCATCTGCTGGCTTCCTAAAGCTGATCCCAAACAGAAGCCAAAGGGCAAGGAAGGCCATGTGATGCAGAGAATAGAGTGAGAAAGGAAAGAGACTGCTTCTGGAGGTACAAATGTAGACTAACCAGCACAGCGACAGAATATAATCTGATAGGAAAAAGAGGGGAAATGGGAATTGCGTGTCAACCTTGTGTCCAATGCAGCCTGGAATATTGATTTCATTCTGTGCAGCAGCCTTCATCAACATCCAGAAGAGCACTGGACTTAGGCCTGGTAGGTAGGACTTGTTCTACCCTATAGTCATTGCATGACTTTGAGCAAACCCTTTACTTTTCTGAGCCTATTTCCTCACTTACTAAATGGAGATAAAACAAAACACTTTTTAGGGATGTTTTGAGGCAATAACTACAAATTTCTCATACCTACCACCAGGTTCTTAATTGTCTCCACCAGATAGTCACCAAACTGACCCAATCTGATATCCCTCCTCAGTCTTTTACTATCTTCACTCATAGGCTGATACCTTGACCACGGTCCATCACCACTAGCCCAGCTTCCCAGTCCTTGCCACCTCTGGAGAGCTCTTCCTCCCCACACCTGACTTCCAGGGTACTCTTTGTATCCCTTCTCTGGACTCCAACTGCATGTAAGCTCACCCATTAGGGAATGAAACCAGAAAATGTGCTCAGAAATTGTATATTAAACAAAGGGCTTTCTTTTACCAGAGGTGAGATGTTACCTTACTCGACCATCAAATCTAGTTCCAACATTTCCAGAACACAAAGCAAAATGAATCTCAAGCCAAGAAATTTTTAAAAACTAGTAGTTGTCATTGTAAAGTGATTATGAAGATTGTTATTATCCTATATTTTAGTTTCAACTTGATATCTTATCTTCATAGTGGCTAAGACCTAGTTGATAAGGTTCTGGCTGGATAATGCACTACCAACCCTCCCAAACCCCCAATCTTCCTCCAGTGGATGTGCAATCCTCTCCTCTTCTCCATTATTATCAAACCATGCACTTGTCTTCTTTGATCTTGCTTGCTGTAGAGAAATACCTCTGTTTAGGGACTGTCAGTCTGTATAAAATTTTTATAAAACTGGATAGTAGTGCAGAACTAGTCTCAGTCTTCGGCTTCAGTCTAAGACTTAAAACATGGGGCAGAAAAAAGACTTTAAAACTATGAAATATTTGAACTGACTAAAGCTCTCTCCTCTGACCCGTCTGTCTTCCAACTAAATACATAGCAAACAGACCAAGGGAGTCTTGTCAGACAGCCTTAATATGTTACCCTGGCAGTACGGAATCTAAGGAGAGCTGCATAATGCATTTACATAATTGCACAAATTAGAGATACCTCGGAATGAAAGGTTTCCTGGTGATTCTTCTCTGCCCTTTCATTTGCTGGTTACAATATTACCAGTGCTCCTGCAGTGCCACAGCGTCTCCTCTCCCCGGGCCTTGTTCAGTGAACAATTGCCCTGCTCCCGTCTGGAAATGGCTATCTGGAGACACCTGAGCAGGTAGCCTCTCCTGGGAAAACTCGAGCTCCAGGGGCTGGGGAGGCCTTCCCGTGCCCCCGAGGTGCTCCCCCAGCCCAGGTGGCTCCAGAAGCCAGGTGAGCAGTGGACTCCCAATGCCTGCCCTCCCTCTCCGTGCCTCCCCCACCTCAGCCCTCAACTCCAGAGTCTGCAAAGTAAGAGCTTGAGATTAGGTGGAATCCCGATGACCTATGTTTATGAGGTAGTTTATCTCTCCCACCTTTGATTATAAATTGCCCTTTAAAAAGTTCTGAGACAGTAACTGTACTTGATTTGCTGGAAGTACCTTCTGTAAATTGAAAGTCGTTTATTTTTGCAAGTTTTCAAGCAGCAATTGAAAAACTAGATTATGTTTTAGTTGAAGCAGGAGTTGGTTTCTTCTTCTGGGGTGCTTCATGAGGTGAAGGGGCAGCCCTCTCTGGGGCTCTGCCACGACTGGGAAACCTTGGTGTCCTAACTTGTTTTCCCATTGGACAAATTGCAAACTACAGTGTCTACCCCAGCTGTCCCATGCGATTGCTGTTAGAATCAAGTAAAATAACTTTATGTGAGTCATGAAGGAAATTTATATTAACACTGAAGTCTAAAACCGTGCAGTAAAACTGAGCATGCATTGTGGAGTCAGGGACCCTGGCTTGAAGTGCTGAGTCTGCCACCTGCTATGTGAGCAAATGCAGGTCAGTTCATCAGTCTGATCTAATTTTCATTTTAATTTGTAAAATGGAGTTGACAGTAATAGTTGCCATGCCTGCCCCATATTGATGCTGTCAGGTTCAAACGGGGCAGCATAAGTGCAAGTTCTTTGTAAAACTGTAAACGTAGTAAATGACATCTAAATTCTTGCTAGGTGTCAGTAATTTTGTGGTGTGCATAACGTGTGCTTTAATCCTTACAAAATCCTTTGAGGGAAATCGTGCTGTTTTCCCATTTTCTGGTTCAGGAAACTAAGGTTCAGAGACAAAGAACCACAGATTAACCAGTGTTTCAGTAAATGACAATGATTAGAGAAGGCACTGAGGGTGTTATTTTCTTAGAAATGAGGGTTCTTATAACCTGATAACATTCCCTTACTGAGGCAACTTTTATATTTCTCAATTATGACTGTACTTAACAAGATGTTAAGTAATAACTCAAGAGACCATGAGAAGAAGGGAGAAGATTTCAGGGAGCTTCTTTCTGTAAGGTTTCAGCAAATACCCCCTCATTAATCAGCTCTATTGCTTGAATAAAATTATTGAGTCTTCATTGCCAGATATGTGGATTACATTCTGAATATAAGTAAGATCCCTGGGAAATGAATTTATCACATACTAGACTCCATGTTGCCCATGGAGAAGGAAAAGCAAAGACAAACTTTGCTTGGAAAAGGAGAAGGAAAGCAAAGACAAACACAGGTGTATTATGTCAGGAGCTCTCATAAAAGCTTAAGTTGAACATGGATACTTGTGACTTATTTGTGTATTTACTCATTTTGGCTTTAGAGAATCTGCTTTCTTGTTATTAGATGATACCATTAGAAGAGAAGTTTTTCAACTCTCTCGGTTCTCATTGCATAGTTTTTGTGTGGAAGCAGGGGGTGACATTCTGTATAGAACAGACCCAGTGATTCCGGATAAAAAATAGTTAAGACCAAAAAGTGGGGGGAAGGGATTGGACATAAGAAGGAAGTGATTTAAGAACAGAGAAAAGTTGTCTTTCTCCAGTTGACTTATTTCGCTAAGCATAATACCCTTCAGTTCCATCCATGTCGTCGCAAATGGTAAGATTTCATTTCTTTTGACGGCTGCATAGTATTCCATTGTATATATATACCACTTCTTCTTTATACATTCATCTGTTGATGGACATCTAGGTTCTTTCCATAACTTGGCTATTGTGGACATTGCTGCTATAAACATTCGGGTACACGTGCCCCTTTGGATCACTACGTTTGTGGTTAAGGTGGTAGGAAAAGAAAAAATGAAACAAGATGGGATCGGGAGGGAGACAAACCAAAAGAGACTCTTAATGTCATAAAACAAACTGAGAGGGGTGGGGGCGGGGAGAGGGGTTGGGAGAGGGGGGTGGGGTTACATTATATGTTTAAATAAAGCTTGAAAAAAAAAAGAACAGAGAAAAGGATTTCCTTCAGTAGAAGCAATTTGTGCTTTGGGGACAAAAACAACCCCCCAGCCATTTACTGAGCACCATCATCTCCCTCAGTGTTAGGGATATTAGAAGGTCTGGGCTGGACTTCACTGTCTAATGGGAAAATGATCTGGATGGTGAGGAAGGATTGGGAGTGGGTGGGATATATATTGCTCACTGGGGCCAGATGAGTAGACACTATTTTTGAGAGACAAGAGCAGAAATGTCTTCCACTTAGAAGTGTTATCAGGTGAAATAGTTTCAGAGGCTGGAAGATGGCAGTAACCAGATGGGAAGAACCCCATAAAATACCACCCACTGAGGACAGACTGCATCCTGTGTTGATTCTACAGGCATACTCTAATTTGAAGGTAGTTTATACCCTGACTCACAGTCACATCCTTAATGAAGAAAGTCTGATCAGATTAGATTGTGGCTGTTATGGTGCTTTCTTTGAAGAAACTGGACTCAGGGCAGAGTTGGGTTGGTGGTCACAGACCATTAATGTAAGACACAGTTGCAAAGATACTACCTAAAGTCTTGGGTCAAGCCCAGGTTGATCTTCCTTCAGAGTATAATGCTTTTGACCTACAAGGAGTTTCTTTACCTCACAAATATAAGCTCTTTTCTTTGTTCTTAGTTCTGAGTAGACCTGCTTTGGGTAGAAAAATGAAGAAAGGCCCAGCTGAACTCCTTCAAAGATCTACTTGTCCCTTCTGCAGCTGCCTCTTTGCTTCCTTATACCCTCTAGAATTTGGTAGTTGTATCCAGCACAGGAAGTATACTATTGGCTTGAATGACAGACAGATAGTGTCCTTTTGGGTCTGGATGTTAATTCATGACTTTATCTCTAGGGAAAAAAAAGGCTTTCTCAATTTAGCGAGTCAGCAGATTTTTCTCATAAACAAAGTGAAAGCAGCAGCATTATCGGATTCAGCTGCTTTTTACAGAGACTTCTAGCTAGTAGCTTTCATTTCCTCACCTGACCTAGCTTTCAGACTGGGTTGGGTGTAGCCATGCTGTTTTCTGAAGCTATGATCAGGTGGTCCCTATGATCCTATGATCAGATGCCCACTAGGATCCAGTGAAGAGATACTGTGATGGTCCCATGAGTAGAAGTCTTAATGCCCCTCAAGAGCCCCTGGGCTCCACCTCTTTTTACCCCATTACCCTGTACTTTCAGAACCCACCCAGCATTCCTATTCAGCAAGCATCAGAATTAGGGGAAACCTTAGGTACCTCTTTTATAGGAAGAATGTGCTATGAACTTCAGGGAGAAGGGTAAAGGAAAAGAGAGTAAAGACCCTAAAGGCAGGCGTTGGGTCTTATAGCTCTAGTGTATCTTACTTGGAGAAACGAATTCTCAGAGCCACAGTTTGCACTTACAATGCAATATGAGAAAGCAACTAATTTTAATTCTTACCCTCTGCATTCCCTCTCTTCTTTTCTGTCCCTCCTCTTCCCCACCCTTTCCATTTGTTAGATGCAATATGATATTCACAGGTCTCAGAGAAGAGTACATTTATTTTGCTAATGTATTTTTTAAAATATTTTATTTATTTATTTGCCAGACAGAGATCACAAATAGGCAGAGAGGCAGGCAGAGAGAGAGAAAGGGAAGCAGGCCCCTCGATGAGCAGAGAGCCCGATGTGGGGCTTGATCCCAGGACCCTGGGATCATGACCTGAGCCGAAGGCAGAGGCTTTAACCCACTGAGCCACCCAGGTGCCCCACTAATGTATGTTTTAAAACGCAGAGGTCTAGTTATATATTTCCATTAGTATTTTCCTTCTCAACACAAATGGACTATCTGTATTCCTGTCATTCATTCATGGATTCATTTGTTCGTTTCCTTTGTTGAGCATACACTTTGTTCCATTCCTAGTGTTTTCAAAAGAATAAACACAGTGATAACGACTATTTATTGAGTATTTTCTATTAGCAGGCCCTATACTGTCAGTAGACCAAATGTATTCACTAAATGGTCCTGATGGCTTAATTATTACTGTCTGTTTTGCACATGGAAATTGAGGTTGAAAGAATATAAATAACTAATTCCAGGTCAGCAGAGCTGGTGCTTTGCACACAGTAGTTTGATGATAGACCCCAACTTTGTTATATGTTATCCTCTTTCTAGGCCAGTGGTTCTCAAATTTCAGCTGCATCAAAATTGCCTGAAGGGCTTTTAAAAACACAGATTTCCAGATTTCCCTCCTAAAATGTCTGGCGCATAGGTCCGAGCATTTGCATTTCTAATGAGTTTCCAGATCGTCTTAATGGGGACCCTACTTTGATAACCACTGCTTTAGGCTATACTACCTTTTTGTACCTTCCCTCTGTGGTAGAGTTGCTTTAGGAAAGGTGAAGTGTGTGCTTGCAATTAATTTGCAGCTCAGATTCACAATACCCTTAAAAGGAAGAGCCAGCTTTTTCAGCTGCCACATCTCTACCTATGAAATTGTCTTGGATTCTACTGTGCCCTCAGAGCTTCCTAAGAAATTATTCTGTGTGAAGCAGATATTTGGTATGTCTCAGTGTGCTGGTGGTGGAAGAATCACAAGCAGCATATGCCTCTAAATAATTCCCCCATTCATGTCTGCTCAGTATACTAGGCTCAGAGGCTAGCTGTTCTGGAACGTCATTCTGAATCTTGAAAGCAGATAGTAAAAACAGCAGCTGTACAGAGACTGTTTATTTATTGAATCCCTCATGTAAACACAGTGATGATGACGGATCGTCACTTGGCCTGTCACCATGACCGCGCTCCAGCAGGGGCCTTGTCCTCATGTGAGCCCACTGGCCTTTTCCTGTGTCTGCAAACAGTGGCAAAGAGGAAACAGAAGGGAAGTACAAGTGAGGAAATGGTGTTGAGTTGCAAAACATGGATAAAACAATTGGCATTGCAATTCCCAGGACAAACAGGACCCCACTGAATTGTGAAGGTATAAACTCTAGGGGGACGGTTCTGTTCTTTGGCACTGATGGTTTGTACTTTTTGCAGCCTTGGATTCATCCTGCCTCTAAGGAAGCTATTTACAGTTTTGCACAGTGGGACAGTTTTATGAGCCAACCCTCTCATTTTTATGAGGGTCCCCGGGGTAAGGCAGTTATACAATCTTACACCCGCACACCAACTTCAGTGAAGTACAAACAATATAAAGTAGGCCATCCAGGCCCGTAAAGCAGGCAATGCCAAGCAGTCGTGATTTAAGTTCAGTTCGGCGGTGACCTGGCTTATTACGATAAGATAGAGGAATGAATAGAGCCTACGCAGGGAGAAAGAGCAAGTGAGTGGGAGATAAATAATTCATTGGGCTTCTTCCAGAACCTGTAAGTCGAAGGGACAGGAATCTTGTTATCAAAGGAGGACCAAAATTCAGTTGTTAGGATGATCTCTCCAATTACTTTTCAGATTTGTTGGTTGAAGGAAATGATACCATCTTCTACCAAATATTTGGTCAGCACTCCATCATCAACACAGGAAGGCTTTCAGATCTTAATATGCTTTCTGTGACAAACCAGCTTTTCCCCAGTGAAACTGCTGAGAACGAGGTCTTTGGGTGTGCTTGTATTTACAAATGAGTTTGCTAAGCTTTGACTTCATAAGAAGACAGGGTTAATTATGAACTAGACTATGGATCTTAAATTTATCAGCAGGCTAAGTAGCTGGTGACTGCCCCAATCAGAGTCAGCTTCGAGGAAATGAAACGGGACTTATTTACATTTAGAGTGATGCCCAGCTTCTTAATCACCTCAAAGCATTTAAAAATTAACTTTACTACCAGCAGCTCAAGAGGCATAATGAACCCTGGGAGGGCGTCTGCTACTCTTTCTACCTACTCATCTTGAGCTGCCTATTCATTATTTTAGCCTGTGTTCTTTGCCTGTCTTTTTGCTAAACCCTGGAAAGGTTCCCCCCCCCACCCCGTTTTAGTTTGCTAACTAGTCTGTGGTTTATTGGGTGAGTCTTCTGATAAGGCAATTTTCTGCAGCCTCACTGGAATTGCTAATGATTAGCAGGGTAGCCGAGTGTATGTGCACAGTAAGAGAAAGGAATCATTTTGGTAAGCCTTTTTTGATATGAAATGTTTCAGTTAGGGGCACCTGGGGGCTCAGTCAGTTAAGCATCTGCTTTCAGCTCAGATATGATCCCAGGGTCCTGGAATCTAGCCTCACATCAGGCTCCCTGCTCGGTAAGGAGTCTGCTTCTCTCTCTGCCACTCCCTCTGCTCATGATCTCCCTCTCAAATAAATAAATAAATAAATAAAATCCTTTTAGTATATGTGCTGCCGAAGCGAGCACACAAAAAAATCTTTTTAAAAAATGAAATGTTTCAGTTAAATTGGTCAGATATCAAAGGGTTGTTACAGGTGACACATGCTGGACAAGAGGAGGTAACCCGAGACCCCAAGCTATTACTTTTCACAAGGCCCTGTGGTCACTTTTAAATGAACACTAGTAATGACTAGATACATTTTGGATTAGAAGTTGCTAGTCAGCTAATAAAAATGACCAGAGGACTTTGGGATGATAGATGCACATATAAATGACAGTTTCCATCACATTTTAGTTTAACACAATATACAATTCGACTTAAAATTCTTATAGTTTCGTCTAGCAATCTCTATTTCATAGTTTTGAATTCAACAGAGAACAATATAATTTGCTGGAGAAGTGTGAGTGATAATAATATCCTCCTTGCCCTACTCAGAGAGTTGCAAAGATTCATGAAGTTTTTGCCAGCTGAAAGGAGCTGTGCAAACAAGCTATTTGGACATTCCATTATTTAATATTTTAATAGTATGTTTACCCATTATTTAATTTAAAAAATGGAAATTATATAAATTACTGCCCTTTTAAAATCATTATATTTTTCTTTTTATGCGATAATCTACAAGGTAAAATTTTGTGTTAAAGAAAATTACTGTTTCTTTTAGAGGGATTCATGAAAAAAAAAAGGACCTAGTTGAGGTATTATCAAGAGTGCCTTTTTAGTTATAGAGAAAAGAGTGAAATATTTGTATTGAAAGGATTAAGTGCTTGATATTTAGGAATCTTTCATGATACGAACTTGGGTAGAAGTAAGACCCTTCTTTCTTGCTAATTACAGCTGCCAAGGAGCCAAGGGGTACGTTCTTGAAATTTCAGCTTTGACACAGAAGCAGGTTTACCTACTGTGGGAAAGGAGGGAAATCTGGGTTCTGAGAGGCCATTCTTGCAAAATGAGCAGAAGCCAGTGATTCTGTCCCTGTGTCTTTATTATAAGCAGAACGCCCCGTGCTTAGTGCTCTGCTCATCTACGCCGAGTCTGCTGGAGGAAGATTGGCGGCTACACCTCTTGGGCTTTCCCATAACAAGATGTTCATCTCTTGAGGCTATCCTGGCGAGCCAAGCCGTACATAAATCCATTCTAATTAAATATGCTACTCTCTAGGGGCAGATGCCTTCATTATAGGGACTTATTTCAGGGGAATATAGATATGTGCATATCTATATTTTAGTGATAGAGACCAGTGTCTGTTTGCGAGCAAGCGAATATACCATCCCCCTCATCTTACATCTTGCGATCTAGAGACTCACACAAAACAAATCCCTTGGGATTGAACATACTTTCAGATATGTGAAGCCAAACCCCTCTCAGACACATGCATCTTTCCATTATAAGTACAATGAGAAGCTTTCTATAACTCCAAATTTAATGGTACCATCTCTAATTGAAGTACCTGGCCCAATTAGGAATTAATGAATGCTTTCTGATGATAAAGATAATGAGCACTTTCAGCCACAATGAAGAAGCATTACTTCTTTTTTTTTTTTAATAGTCCAAAGAAGAAAAACAAACCTACAAGTAGTGGTCAAAATATTGTCCCTTTCTTGCTTGTTTTTAAAGATCAAAATTACTGTCAAATCTTACACAAAAAGTTATATCCAAACTCCAAACTGACTCATTAACTACTTTGCTTCATAAATAGAGGAGGTAAGAGAAGCACATTATGGGCTGGGGAAGAGATTTTTGTTTCTCCCCACCCCTGTTCTCCAGAGCCACATTTAAGCATGGGGGGGGGGTCATGAACAATAAGTGGCCAGAATATTCAGGTCAGCTTTGTTTACTTTTCACTTTCACTAGATGATGATTGATTGAGGAAGGGGAGGTACCAAGTCACCAGACTTTTGGCAAGTAAAGTCACCCTCTATTTCAAGGATTTAGTTATTGTAGGAAACTAGGTACTTGAAAAGAGATGTAATGTGCACCAAGGGGTGCACATTAAAAAATGTCTACATGTAATCATATTTGTAAGACTTTTGAGTTATTCAAAAGCAGATTTTGATATGGAGAAGTTTACTTCTTAAATTTGTGTCTGTTAATTTTTATGTTTTCAAAGTAAATGTGGATTATATATGAATTATATATATATAAAGAGACACTCAGGTGAAGAAAAAGTTATTATTATATTGGTGTAGATCTGGTGGTAAAGTACTTTTCAAGTATAGTATTTTTCTAGCATGCCTAGTATAGTGTTTCTTTAAAAATTATAGCTGATTTATTGGCCTTGCACTGATGATCTTCCTGCTCTTATGTATTCAGATGGTGTGCAATTTCTCTAAATTTTTCCCTGGAGACAGTATCCAGAAACTCATGCTCAAATTAGGCTTTACTCAGTGTTCTCATGTTGGGATTTACTTGGACTCATTAACAGCTTTCCTTTTGATCCATAGAAAAATATTTCAAATTGGGACGACAGTCTTTTAGGTCTACATGCATTTTTACTT
>ML093295.1:77086-129159 GCA_003697995.1 Taxidea taxus jeffersonii | reverse complement strand
ACCTCAGCCATGACCTGCCCAAGTAAGAAGCAAGTAAGTGTTGGGAATGGGTGTGGAGGTTTTCACCTCCAGAGTCCTCCTACAGGACACAGACCAGAGGGTATCCCTTTTCTGGAAACATGCAGAAAAAAAGAAAAAATTTCTCCTTTAACCAAAAGGAATCATCATAGCTTCTCTGACTTCAACGCAAGACATCCTTGCTGAGTGCCTGTGGTCCCAGCCCTCCCCGGGGCTCTGATTTCTGACACAATCTGTAAAGATTCATAGCAGATGTAAGAAAGCAGAGTTTGGAGCTCTTTATTTTTGCTCACATTTTCCTATAAGACTTTTCTCACAGCTTAAGCCTGATGGCCTACAAAGGGTGAGGGATCAGACCGAGGACCATGAATCCCGAGGACGAGTCTCTCTTAACACGGCTGGACCCCATCAAGCAGGCTCGCGGCCCAGCTGCAGAACCGAGTGCTGCTTCGTTTGCCTCGAGGGAACCTCTTGAGAGAGCCTTTATTTGATGTTCCCGAAAACTGGACAAAACAAAAAGACAGGGGAGGGGATGGGGTGAGAAGAGTATGTTCTAGGAGTCCGTGAGGACGGAGGAAAGGCCTAAGGGGAGGGAAAGATCATGCTGCAGCCCCAACCTGCAGCCCCTGCCGGGCTCCGTCATTGTGTGGTCCGGCTGCCTTCCCTGCTGCGTCCCCACACGGACCCTGCCTCGGCACCCCTGCAGGCTGCTGGATGTGCGCTCCTCTGTCCCGGTGCTCACCTCCGGCATGAGGGAGCCCGTGCTGGGAACTCACATGCAGCTAGGCCTCCTGGCTCCTAGCCACAGCTCTCTGCACAGCCCAGGGGAGACCAACCCAGATACAGGTAACTCTCTTCTGAGTCTTTGTTTCTTAGGCAAAGGATTGCAAGTAAATCTTCAAGAGATTAGGAACTGAAGAAAGATTGAAAAAGAGAGCCTGGCTTCTCCCTGCCAAACAGAACAAGACCTTCCGTATTGGTAGAGTGCGCTGGAGCCCTCCAGAAAGGGACTGTGTCTGCAGTGTGAAGTTCTGCGTAGATCTGATACCCAAGAGGGCCCGAGGGTCGGGGGTCTGGCGGGTAGGAGGCCTCTAGAAAACACAGCACGATTGCGATTATGCAAAGATCGAACAAAACATGAGAACATGTTTTTGTCGTGAGGGCAAAAACAGAAACAGACAAAGAACCTGACAAAATAGTACGAAATGTCAGGAGGGAAGGTTACAGAGTCCAAGGACTCTGGGATTTTAATTAATCTCAGCGCTGCTTGCTGGCTGTGCTGCCTTGGGCGTGCTGCCTCACTTCTCTGAAACTGTTTCTCTCTGCACTAGGACATAATCGCACACATCTCAAAGAATGTTTGTGAAAATTACATTATGTAATGTATGCTATTACACAGAATACTTAGTGCTTAAAATAATGCTCAAAAATTGGAAACTATTGACTAATGTGGCTTTCTAAGTGGTGAGACTATGGATAACTTTTTCTCTGTTTTTTGTGTCATCCCCATTTTGTACAAGGAATACACATCGCACATGCTGAGTCACAGCCTGGCAGCCGGACAACAGCTGCTTCTACCCAGGCTCATTGGGCGAGGCTCCGCACAGGGGTCTTCAGGTCTGCTGAGGGCAAACCATGCCTCCTTCTGCTAGGGGAGCCGCCGCTCTCTGCAGAGCCGGCTGCAGCAGGGAGGGACTGGGATCACGGGAACTAGAGGAGAAGAAAGGACGGCTACCACCGACAACCCGCTGCCTTGTTTTCTTCTTGCTAAACGGCCAGAGGCCCTGAAGGAACAAGAAGCGTCATTTTCATGCAAGTAGAACACATCGAGATGTCCTTTCAGGCAATATGTCACTTAAGATGCTATGAGTTGCATCTCTTTCCTGAAGATGTCATATAATGGGTAGAATTGTCCCCTTGAGTAAGATATGAGACAAACCCTAGAGGCCAAGCAGTAGGCTCAGGCTGTCAAAGGCAGCTCCTCCAGGGCCCTGTCACGCTCCCAGCCTCACCCCTCTTGGCAGGGGCAAACAGTCGGGTACCCAGCCTGGGTAATAGCCGCTGGTCGCAGGAGCCGCCGGTTTTCCAATGACAACTGTTGCAAGCCGCAGAGACAGCAGGCGGGAGAGAGACAACAGAGGTTTCCTACCTCTTCTGCTAGTCTTCAACAGTCGAGCTGCACCTGCTCCCGAAGGTGTAAAGCAGCAAGGCCCGGAATTTAAAACTGAGAACGACCTGACCATTCTAAACCTTGATTCCGATACGAAGTCCGATGCACTGACATGCCCAAGGTCAGAAAGGGCTCAGGGGATGATCTTGGTCAGTCAACCACACGGCCGGAACTAGAGGCCACACCTCTAATTCTCAGCTGGTGATGCTTCTTCTAAAGACGGATTAGGCTTTCCTCCCAATCGCTGAGACCGCTGGTTCCAGAGAGGACGGCCTTCTTGGAAGTGCTTACTGCAGGAGCTGCCATGCAAACTGGGAGAAGGCCCCTCTTTGATAGAAGTTGAGTGAGAATTGGAAGCAAAGCCTTGCTGCCTTTGTTGTCCTGGGGTTGCTGTTTCTTGTGGCCACAAACTCCGTTAGACCCCTGGTTAAAGCCACCAGGGCAAGGGCACCAGGCCAGCCTCCAGCTCAACCGCCGTGGCTCCAGCAGTGGGACCGGTGATTAGGAGAGCACTTGCCTCTCGTGCCGACTGGCTACTGTCTGTGAACAGATGCAGCCCTCGCAGCACCACGGCCACGGTCAGAAAACAAACCAGCTGCCAAGCATCAGAAGAGTCGTGTTTCTACATGGATCCCCCCTGGCACATGCCATCCGGGATGTACGGGTGATGGCATGTTCCGTCCTTGGGAGGTCATTACCTCCATCACAGATGGAGACGAAACCTGGAGGGTAAGATGTAAAATTCTAGTTGAACATTACTCATTCTCTTTTACGCTTTGAGATAGAATTCATATGCCCTACAACTCACCCATTTAAAGCATGTGGTTCGATGGTTTTTAGTACGTTCACGGAGTTTTGCAAGCATCACCTCAACTTAATTTTCAAGTATTTTGATCACACCCCCAGTCAGCTTCCCCCTCTCTGTGATGTAATCCCTCATTGCCCCCTTCTCCCCCAGCCCCAGGCAACCACTAATCTATTTTCCATCTCTATCAATTTGCCTACTTTGGACACTTCATAGAAATGGAATCCTATATCCTGTGGTCCTTTGTGACTGGCCTCTTTTACTTAGTGATCATGTTTCACGGTGCATCCATGCTGTAGATTAATTCTCCTTTTATAATTCTTGCATTATCTTTTCCAGATCTTACAGTGCTTTGTGGGCTACCCTCAAACACTTTGGTTATTATTGAAATGAGAATGAAAATAAATTCTATGTATCCAAGCTTTTAGTGAGCTAATGTAGGTAGCATTGTATCATTACCAAGATGAGGTCAATTAATTTGTATATCTCTGTCCACAATCACTGGATACATCAGCTTCAGAAGTGTTGAGCTATGTTTTGCACTTGTAGTTTTCTGGTCATATATAAATCTAGGGTTTATTGCAAGAAGTAATTATCCCCCAAATAACAGAACCATAAAACTTGGGGAAACAGATGAACTTTCATGCATCTCAGGGATGCACTACACTGCCCTCTGCTGAGGAGTATGCCAGCAAGACTTAAAAGCAGAAGAACGTGAAGAGACACCAGAGGCCCAGAGAATCTGTTTCTGACCAACTCACCCTTATTTGTTCATTATCCAGAGAACACTTAAAGGTCACCCACACTGCGGCAGGCACTATGCTGGAGGGAATACAAACACAGGGCAAGGATTCTCATCTTTCAGGAGCTCCTTGATAGAGAAGTTCTTTCACTCGCATGCTGGGACTCCTGCTCAGCACAACCTTCCCAACCTCAGATGTGCTGGACCTAGACATTGTTGAGAGCACTTGTCTCTGGTGCGTAGAGACCAGGGATAATATGTAAGAATAGCATAGATTGTCCTCTGTATTTAAGAGTCTGTTTGTTTCTTATTTTTCTTGTTTTGTTTTTTAAATTCCACACATGAGTGAAATCATGTGGTATTTGTCTTTCTCTATGTGACTTATTTTACTTAACATTATACCCTCTGGGTCCATCCACGTTGCTGCAAATGGCAAGATCTCATTCTTTTTTATGGCTCAGTAATATTCCATTGTGTATATACCACATCTTTGTTAGCCATTCACCTGTGGACGGATACTTGGGTTTCTTCCGTATCCTGATTATTGTAAATAATGCTGCAATAAACATAGAGGTACATATATCTTTTTGAATTAGTGTTTTAGTTTTCTTTGGATAAATACCCAGTAGTGGAATTACTAAATCATATGGTAATTCTGTTTGTTTGTTTGAGAAAACTCCATACTCCTTTCTACAGTGACTGTCTTAAATACAGAGACCAAACTGGTGGTGGCCAGAGGGAAGGTAGGTGGATGAGTGAAAGAGAGAAAGGAGATGAAGAGCACACTTACGGGGATGAGCGCTGAGTAATGAATACAGTTGCCGAATCATTATACTGTACGCCTAAAACAAATATGACACTGTATGTTAATTATGCCTCAATTAAAAATAAATTAAATTAAATAGGGACGCCTGGGTGGCTCAGTTGGTTAAGCAGCTGCCTTCGGCTCAGGTCATGATCCCGGTGTCCTGGGATCGAGTCCCACATCGAGCTCCTTGCTCAGCAGGGAGCCTGCTGCTCTCTTTGCCTCTGTCTGCCTGTGCTCTCTCTCTCTCTCTCTGACAAATAAATAAATAAAATATTTTTTAAAAAATAATAAATTAAACAAGAAATAAAAAAATAAAATAAAAAATAAAAATGACATAGATTGTTATCCCTAAAGAGAACTGGAATGAAATTCCACAGTCAAATATCACAGATGATGTGTCACAAACCACTCTAAAACCAGCAGGCTGAAAACAATGACAGTCATTTTTTTTCTCTCCTACTATCCATGAGTTGGGAATTCAGGAGTGGCTCAGTTGAATGTGTCTGGATCAGGGTGTTTTGTGGGGTCGTAATCAAATGTCTGCTGGGCCTGGAATCATCTGAAGGTCCGGTCCGACTGGGGCTGGGCAGTCTGCGCCCCGGTGGCCCGCTCACACACTTAGCTCAGGCTGGCCAGCTCGTTCCTCTCCACATGGTGTCCCACAGGATCGGCTGAGAGTCCTTAGCACATGGGGGCTGGCTTCTCCCAGAGTGAATAATGCAGGACAGCCAGCTGTAAACTGCAATGCCTTCTGTGACCTAGTCCCAGCAGCCACCTGCCATGGCTTGCATCTCAACATGTCGGTCACACAGCCAGTCCCAGTTCAGTGTGGGAGGGTGAATACCAGGAGGCAGGAATCATCGAAGGTCATCCTGGAGGCTGGCTACCCTGTCACTCTTCAGTTCTTCTTCCATTTACCAACCTGAAGGTCAAAATCCAAACTCCTAGCTGTTGTTTGAGTCACATCTTCCAACCTCTGCCAGCTGTCCATCCAGCCTCTGCCTGACTCCTTGTGTGCAGGAGTTCAAGATCCTCAGATGGTGCTGACACTCGGAGAGCTCCTTCGCAGACTGTCGCTTCCTCCTCTATGCCTGACCTGCAAATATTTAGAGATAACAACCACGTTCCTCCGGTGAACATTGACTGAGACCTATTCTGCACTAGACTCATCGTGTTAGCAGCTGGGAATACTGCAGTGAACAAGATGCAGTCTTTGCCTCCAAAGAGCTCATTGTGCTTTAGCTTCCTTGGTCCATTCTAGCAGGCATGTGCCGCACCCCATGAGCAAGGGGTCCCTTGTCTTCTCTATACCTGGTCTCAGGGAAATCTCTTCTCTTTCAGCCAAAGTTCTTCTGGAAGAGATAATAAATAAGAAAGAACAAAACTCAAATTGTTTCAAGATACCAGATAAATGTGAGTAAGAATTAGGATGGCAAAGTTGTTCTGAATCTAAGACAAATATTTATTGTTCTCAAATCATTGAATAGTACATCAAAAACTGAACATAATAAAAAAATGAAATAAATAAATAAATAAATAAAAGACCGGAAGCTAATATGCAGAACACAACAGATTCCTGGCATCCTTCCTTACCTCTTATTATAATTCAAGTTTTTTTCTGTAGATTACTTTCAATTTCCATATCATCTGCAAATAACTCAAGTTTTATTTCTTCTTTTCCATTTCCAGTACCTTATCTTTTCTTGTTGTTTTGTTGCATTTATTAGGACCTCTAGTATGTGGAATAGAAGTAATGACAGTGGACGTCACTACTTTATTTCTTAATTCTTTTTTCTTCCAGCTCTAAATAATGGCAGGGTACCTTCTATCAGACAAAACCCACTTGCTCATAACAATTATAAATTATGAAGAAAATATTAAACCAATTGTATAATATCCTTAGAGAGTAACCAAAAGCATGCAGAAATTAGGGGGATAAAGGCTTGGGAGGATGGAAGTAAACTTTGTGAGATTCACATCTGACTAGCTTTTCTCCTGAAGGCACTCCCTAGTCTGCCTGAAGAATGAGAACTGGGATTCAAGTAAAAAGCAAAGTACTCACAGGCTGAAGAGTCAAAATCGAGAGTTGGGAGCTGCCAGAGTAGCTTGCAGTTGAGAGGTGAGGGAAATATTAGAAAGAAGGGAGCTGTAAAATCTCTGTGTAAATACTCCACAAGTTCTTGCTGAATTTGCAAATGCAGATGCAACAGGGAAAAACTTCACTGAGGCCAGAAGAAAGGAAGAGCTGGAGGGTGGAAAATGCTGGGCAGGAATTTCAAGTAGAAAGATAGACTTTAGGCTCAAATCTCCCCAAATTAGAGGAGTGTGGCAAACACTTTAGACTCTTAAAAAAATTCTAAAAGGGTCATGCCCTGGGATTAAGAAGCACAACCCAGGACTAAGAGCAAAACTAAAAGGAATGCACCATAACAAAGCCTAGAGCCAAGCCTCCACAAAATCCAGGTGATCTGCCAGCAGATCTGCTAGACGTCCGAGGACAAAAAGTCAACACTCTTCAGAAAAAGATAACAGACTCCAGGTTCTCTATAATGTATCAATATACAGGCACACCTCACAGATACTGCAGGCTTTGTTCTAGACCATTTTAAGTTAATATCACAAGAAAGCAAATATCACAATAAAGTGACTCAAATTAATTTTTTTATTGTCCAGTGCATATAAAAGTTATGTGACATTAAACTGAAGCCTATTAAGTGTGCAAAGGCATTATGTCTTTTAAACAGTGAATAATTTAGTCTTTTTTTTAAAAGATTTTATTTATTTATTTGACAGAGAGAGATCACAAGTAGGCAGAGAGGCAGGCAGAGAGAGAGAGGGAAGCAGGCTCCCTGCTGAGCAGAGAGCCCAATGCGGGACTCGATCCCAGGACCCTGAGATCATGACCTGAGCCGAAGGCAGCGGCTTAACCCACTGAGCCACCCAGGCGCCCCTTAAACAGTGAATAATTTAGTTGAAGAATGCTTTATTGTTGGGGGCCTGGGTGGCTCAGTGGGTTAAAGCCTCTGCCTTCGGCTCAGGTCATGATCTCAGGGTCCTGCGATCGAGTCCCATATCGGGCTCTCTGCTCAGTAGGGAGCCTGCTTCCTCCTCTCTCTGTCTGCCTCTCTGCCTACCTGTGATCTCTCTCTGTGAAATAAATAAATAAAATCTTTTTTAAAAAAGAATACTTTATTGTTGAAAATGTTAGTCATCTGAGCTTTCAGCAAGTCAAAATCACTGACCACAGATCACTGTAACAAATATGATAATAATGAAAAAGTTTGAAATATTGTGCAATAACTAAAATGTGATGCAGAGACATGAAGTGAAGAAACGCTGTTGGAAAAATGGCACCAATAGACTTGCTTTGTGCGGGATTACCATAATCCCTCATTTTGTAAAAATGCAGCATCTGCAAAGTATAATAAAGCAAAGCTCAATAAAATAAAGTGTGCCAATAAAAAATAGTATACATGTGAAGGGGTAAGAAAATATGATGAAAAGTCAAGAAAAGAAAAAAGTCAATAAAAGATCCACATTTAGGATTCAGGATGAAAAGACTTTAAATAAGTGATAAAGGATAAAGGATTTAACCAGGGAAAAAAAAAGGATATAATAAGAGAGGAGATGAAGAATCTCAGAAAAGATATGGAAAATCAAAAAAGTACCAAGTAGAGGGACACCTGGGTGGCTCAGTCAGTTAAGCGTCTGCCTTCGGCTCAGGTCGTGATCCCAGAGTCCTGGGATTTAGTGCCTCCTGGCGCTCCCTGCTCAGCGGGATGTCTGCTTCTCCCTCTGCCTGCCATTCCTCCTGCTTGTGTGCTGTCTCAGACAAATAAATGAATAAAATCTTTTTTAAAAAGTACCAAATAGAAACCTTAGAACTGAAAGATATATTAAATTTTTAAAAATTCATAGAATGAGATCAACAGAAAATTAGATGGGGGGGAGAATAAACATTACTGATTTAAAGACAAACAAGTAGAAACTACACAAAAATGAATCAGAGACATTATTTAAAAAGAGAGATAAGAGGCACCTGGGTGGCTCAGTGGGTTAAGCATCTGCCTTCGGCTCAGGTCATGATCTCAAGGTCCTGGAATGGAGTCCCACATTGGGCTCTCTGCTCAGCGGGAAGCCTGCTTCCTCATCTCTCTCTCTCTGCCTGCCTCTCTGCCTACTTCTGATCTTTCTCTGTCAAATAAATTAAAAAATTTTTAAAAAATTTTTAAAAAGCGGGCACAAGACAGGAACAGATATTTCTTCAAAGAAGACATACAGATGGCCAATGGACACATGAAAAGATGTTCATCGTTATTACTATCAGGAAAATGCAAACCAAAACAATGACGAGGCATCACCTCACACCTGTCAGAACAGCTAAAATCAACAACACAAGAAACGACAAGTACTGGTGAGGATGTGGGGAAAACGGAACCCTCTTGCACTGTTGGTGAGAATGCAAACTGGTGCAGCCACTGTGGAAAACAGTAGGAAGAATCCTCAAAAAATTAAAAATAGAACGACCCTATGATCCAGCAATGACACTCCTAGGAATTTACCCAAAGAATACATGAACACTAACTCAAAGGGACACGCGCACCCCTGTGTTTATTGCCGCACGATTTATAATAGCCGAACGATGGAAGCATCCCAAGTGTCTATCGATGAATGAGCCCATGAAGAAGATGTGGTACACACAAGGGAATAGGACTCAGCCATAAGAAAGAATGAGATCTTGCCATTTGCAATGACATGGACGGAGCCAGAGGGTATAATGCTAAGTGAAATGTTAGTCAGACAGAGAAATACCATATGATTTTACTCATATGTGGAATTTTTATTTTATTATTTTTTAAAAAGATTTATTTATTTATTTGAGAGAGAGATCAAGAGAGCACAAGCAGGAGCAGCAGTAGGAGAGGGAGAAGCAGGCCCCCCATGGAGCAGGGATCCTGATGTGGGGCTCGATCCCAGGACTCTGGGATCATGATCTGAGCTGAAGGCAGATGCTTAACTGACTGAGCCACCCAGGTGCCCCCACTCAGAAACAAATGAGCAAAGGGGGGGGGAGACAGAAAGAGAAACAAATCAGAAAGAGAAACTTAACAGATTATAGAGAACACACTGATGGTTACCGAGGGGAGGTGGGTGGGGGGAGGGGCCAAATAGGTGACGGGGATTAAAGAGCAAAGAGCGCACTTGATGACGATGAGCACCGAGTAGTGTGTCGAATTGTGGTATCACTATATTGTACACCCGAAACTAGTATAACACTGTGTGGTAACTATACTGGAACGAAAAGCAGAAACTTAATAATAGATATTCTGGACACAAGTCTTTAATCGGCTATGGGACTGGCAAACGTTTCCTGCCACTCCATTCTTTATCTTACTAATGGTAACATTTGTAACACAGGTTTTTCATTTTGACGAAAGCCAATTTATCTACTTTTATTTAGTTGCTTGTACTTTTGGTGTCACTTACCTAAGAAAAACATTGCATAACCCAAGATCACGAAGATTTTCTCTTACATCTTTTAAGAATTTTAGAGTTTTAGCTCTTACATTCAGACATGATTCATTTGATTTGTGTATGTAGAGTTAGGAAGGACTCCAAATTTATCTTTTTTTTAATGTAATAGAAAATTCTCCCAGTACCATTTGTTGAAAAAACTATTCTTTTTCATTGAATTTTCTCGACATCTTTGTTGAAAATCAATTGACTGTAAATGTAGAGATTTGGGGGTGGGGTGGGGTGTATCTCCATTCTCTTCCATTGATCTATCGGTCTACTCTTAATTCCGGTGCCACTTGCTGGAATTCTTATGATGCCAACATTGTAATAAGTTTTTTAAATCAGGACATATAGTTCCTCTGACTGTTCTTCTTAAAGATTGTTTTACCCATTCTGGGTCTTTTGGAATTTTCATATGAATTGTAAAATCAGTTCATCAATTTCTGCAAAAAAGCCAGTTGAGCTAGTTCACCTTTTATTCTCACTTGAGAATGTTGTTAGGCACCTCTCATTCATCCCATCCATTCCCCTTTCCCTCAGTCCTTTGCTTCCCATGTATTATGCTGTCAGGTTTTTCTTAAAAGCTGTTGACACTTGTTGGAGAGGCTGATGCTGACACTCCCAGTACCTGTGTGGGACAGGGCAACTATGCGCTCCGTGCCTTTGGCCAAGACAGGCTGTGAGTCTTCAACTGAAGACATACGTTGATTTTAAAAAGCTTAAATGTGAAAACAACGTCTGTCTTCGAGTTGAAAAAATGTGGTACTTGGTTTCCTTTTCCCATCCGTGCCCCGAAGTGTACTTTCCTGCAGAGCAATCCGAGTGAACTTTTTAGAGAGTAAGTTGACCATATCAACTTTTTGGCTGGAGACCTTTTGAATGATGTTCCCTGTGAGTGACCCTAAAATACGAACTTTCTACCACTGTGTTCAGGACCTTATGGGATCTCTTCCCTTAGACAGTCAGCCGCTTGGATGGCATTATCTTACAGCTGTCACTCTGAGTGCTCTGCCTCAGTCATACCGGCCTCCTCGACACTCCGGAGACACATCAGGCATATTCTCATTCCAGGAGTATTGCACTTGCTGCTTCCTCTGCCCGGAACGCTTTCCCCAAGATACCCACGTAACTCGTTTCCTTACGTCTCTCCGTCTCTGCTCGAATGTCACCTCTGAGGAAGGCCTTTTTGCCCAACTGGTCTAGAAGAATCCCTCTGCTATCACTCTTTCCTCTTTCTCTCTTAACTTTTCATTTCACTACCCACGCCTCCATCACCTTCTTCCTCAGCTGGAATGTAAGCTCTGTGAGAGCAGAGACTTCGTCTGGTTCATTACCTTGTGCTCAGAATGACCGACACATAGCAGGTACCCAATCAGTGTTTGCTGGATAAAAGAATAAATGATCGGATGCGCCAGCACACGGGAACAATGGTGTTTGCTGCCTGGTTAAAACCAGAAGAACTGAACTTGGAAGCAGGGGTAGGAAATGCAAACATGTGAATAAGCCGCGGACAGTAGAGAGTAGTGAAGTCCGTGAAAACCTGGAGAGTGCCAGCCCCACGTCAGGGGTCCCTGTGGTTAGTCGCTTCCTAAAGAATATTTGTGGTTGAATCTTGCTGAATGGGAAGGGGGCAGGTAGAGGGAGAAGAAACAGACTTTGATCAAAGGTGAAAGGAAATTTAATAACTTGCTTGAGAACAGCAGGGTCCCTCATGAGGGTGTCAGCACCCTAGAGTCCGGTCTCCAAAGAGGAAAACGTTCATCCCAGCTGAAGTTCAAGACAGCACACCACCCTGGGAGAGAGAAATATTAGGACTTTCATTTATATCCACTTTTATGAAAAAAAAAAAAAATTAAGCTTTGCTAATATTTGCCATGTGTATTGAATCCAGGACCCTCAATTTCTGCCTGTGTCTGACAGTCACAGGTCATGGGTCACAGGTGGCACACAAGGGCTCCTAAAGAAAATTTGGGAATAAGGACTGCAGAAGTATTTAGTGTCCTCACTCAGTTACTCACTTTCAGAACACTGTGACCTATTGCGATCTACTATTGGCTTGTCGAACGGGTACGTGGATTATATTGTCTAGTTAAAAGCCCACAAAACCCTCACAAAATGGACAACTGTCTTCAAATATCTTCTTCAAAGAAACCACAGATCAAAGATAACACTCATCAAAAAAGACGACCCACCACAAGAAGAGAGCAAAGCCAGCAATTTTCACCAGGGGAGAATAACAATAATCATGTCAGATTCACGCATTGAAGCTTCTTTGCTGTGATCATTTATTGTAGGTAGCAAAGAAAAATACTTTTGTAGCAATACAAATACATTTTTAAAATTATTTATCATATTTGCTGAATCTCTGGCAGATCCTTTAACAGTTTCTATTTATGTATTTTTACTTGTATAATAACCTAGTACAGTTGTACGTGGAACTTAAAATTGAATAAACATGCATATGTTGAAGTTGCGTGCAAATTTTAAAGTTTTTACTGATAAGGCTGTATTATCAAACTGGCCTGGAGTCACAGTCCTGGTGTGAAACTCTCCTCATAGAGGCTTCTCAGAAGGCCCAGCAAGCCTATCTGAGCAACACCTAGGCACTTAAAGTGAAGGGTGTGTATTATTCCTTTGTCCCCGTTTCTAGAGTCATAGGGGAAAGGTAGCCCAGAGATATAAACCAACCAGCATCAGAAGAAATAAGATTAGCTTTCCTTGTCAAGCAACATAGTCTCTTTTTCATAACTGTGAATGACTATTCAGGATCTCCAAATATAAGACAAAGACCAAGATAAATAAATGGAACAAGAAAACCCAGAAAAAATAGGTAATTTCATGAAAAGATAAATTATATATTTCTAAACTAATATCATAATAGAGGCCAGATATTATGCAGAATAAGACCTTAAAGCTAGAATACCCAGATAAGGAGTAGGAGAATAAATAAGGTAAGATATATTTCAGATATAAAGAGGCAATCTAGGAAAGTCCAATATATTTCAATAGAATACTGAATATTCTACAAAGATAAAAGAGAAATCTAGGGAGTAAATTTGCCTTAAAAAATTTTTTTTTGCTAATTATTTGCATGAAGTATAACACTGATACCAAAACTTGGGAAAGATAATACAAATTTTAAAATTACAGGCCTAAATCACTTATTGAATGCTCTCTACAAAATATTAGCATAATGGACCCAATACCACACTAAGAAAAGGACATACCATTGCCACGTGAGATTTATTTCAGGAATGCAAGGTTGGTTCAATATTTAAAAATTCATGGTGTAATACACAACATTAAGAAATGTAAACAAAAGGGCGTGTGGGTGGCTCAGTCATTAAGCACCTGCCTTCAGCTCGGGTCATGATCCTGGGGTCCAGGGTCCTGGGTCCTGGGATCAAGCCCCACATTGGACTCCCTGCTCAGCAGGAAACCTGCTTCTCCCTCTTCCACTCCCCCTGCTTGTGTTCCCTCTCTTGCTGTGTGTCTCTTTGTCAAATAAAAAAAATCTTTTAAAAAAAGAAATGTAAACAAAAAGTTTCATATGATTATCTTCATAAGCACTGAAAAGACCTTAAACAAATTAAACAACCTCTCCTGACAAAAACACTCAAGAAAAAGTCCATATTTGTCCCAGTGATTTGAGATGTCACTTTTATTATACACTGAAATTCCACATGTACTTGTACCTATTTCTGGATATTCTGTTCTAGCTCACAGGTCTATTTTTCTATTCAGGTACCAATATTACACTATTTGAATTACCAAAACTTTGTGGTATATTTTAATATTTGGTAGGGCTAGTTGCCTCTCAGTTTTTATTTTCTGGTGGTTTTATGGAAACTATTTTTCTATTTGAAGTTTATTGTTATTTACTGATATTTTCTTTGTTACACAATATGATCTATTCTTGTGAATATTCCTTGTGTGCTTGAGAAAATGAATATTTTATTATTGGGGTTAAATTTAATTCATACCCAAAAAGTACATGATATTTTAAAATTACAATGTTAATTTTTTATATCTGTACTTATTTTTGTCTACTTATTCAATACCACTGAGGGGAGACTTATCAAGGGATACTTCAATCCCAATGACTTTGGGCTTTTGTCTTCTGTTCCATTAGTGAAAGACTTTATTGGTTCATGCTGCGTTTTTTAGAACTTCACCTGTATGCACTGTTTGTGGAGCTACCTGCTGTCCTTGCAAATTTTCTTAGATTAACAAGTATGATGCTTGGCTTCTCTTTCCTCCCACATTCTCATAAGCTTATTTTTCTGGAAAAAACTCATGGTGATACCAAGTGATGGTTTAAAACCATTTTTATCATTTCCTGATATCAGATCCCCTGGATCTGGGAAAGATGGAATATCTTGGGATGTGGTACTGAGGTTTCGGGTGTAACGGTAGCCTGTAAAATGTTGGACAAATTCTGAAGGAGCTTGACAGAAGTGAGATTAATTTCATACCAGCCCCTTTCTGTGTCTCAAGATTTGCCTTAGCATATCTGACTCCCAGGGAGACCTCTCAAAGGCATGCTAGGAGGGTAATAAACTCCAACATGGCTATTTGAGTGGATTTTCATCCCAGTACTCAAACCCTCTAAAATCTCTCCACTCAGCCATCAGCAGAGACTGGCAACTGGTGATAAACAAGACTGACTTTGCTTAATGTCCCAGAAGTTAGAAGATAGGACCCTCTTCCCTATTCTCAGCTCCCAACTGCTACCCCTTTATACCCATTTTCCTCTCCAAGGTAGTTTTCCTTAAATCTCCATATTGGGGTGACCTGGAATGACAGGCCTCACCCCCCACTTTCCTTCCATGACCCGAGAGCAAGTTCCACGTACGTGTGGGAAGAGATAGTGGGACAAGGGAGTGCTGTGGGCTGTTGTGGCAGGGAGCGGGAAACTGACTTGCAGGTAGAGGCAAAGCAATTGGAACTACCAAGTGAAGACCTACATTATGGAGGTAAATTATGCTGCCAACCTTGAAACAGGGAACCCAGAAGACATCCATTTTTACGAGTCTGGTGAGCTTCATAACCCATCAGCCAGCTGAGCTTGTGCAATGATACTTCATCATGAAACACAGACTCATCAGGGAGAGGGAAGAAGAATCAAGGACAAAAGAGATTCGTGCCCCAGCAGGTCAAGGCGAGTAATCAGTTTGCCGTCACAATCTTTACCTTGGTTGTGGAGTTTCCTGAGCCTGAAAGGAACACCCACGGAGCTGACCTTGATGTGGGGCTGCCCACCTGGGACCTGCGCACCTGCGCGACAGAGGAAGGCATCCTAGCGGAGAACAAGGACAAGGACACAGCAGGACAACACGCAGCTTGCTTTGTGTCCCCCCACGCCCCACTTCCCTTCCTCCCTTTTGTTTATCACTCTCTTCACTTCTCCCTCCTTCTCCCCTCTATGGGAGACTGAATGTGTTCCTACAACTCTTGGGGGAAAGAGCAGTAATTAAAAAAAAAAGAAAGAAAGAAACACTTTTTTTCTGTGAAATTCTCCGTGGGTCATTCAGAGACCGATGCATTTCTGCCTTGACCCACAGCCCCGGTGAAGCACGAGCTGGTCCGGGACGCCCGCAGCTCTGGCCCCAGCCCGCAGGGACTCGTACAGCACAGGGTGGCTGAGGCGACGGCGCGGAGCCAGGGCAGTCTGGGTGCTGCGAGGGAGACTGAGAGGTTTAAGAGATTGGGAAACAGGGCCAGAGAAGGCTACTGGGGCGAGGTTGGTCGGTTTTCGGGAAAAGTCATGATGGGAACAAAATCTGGGAATCCGGAAAGAAGAATGAACAGGAAGGAACCCGGCAAGTTAAGGGAAAAAACGAAGCTCAGGCTTACGGGGGCTCAACTCAACCTTCAGAAGACCGAAGTGCGGGTGTCCCTGGAGACGGGCTCAGCACGGGTTCGAGACGGGAGGAACCTGTATCTCCACCGTCCGTCCCAAGCCCTCCAGCTGCGGACTGCAGGGTCGCTCCTCCGAGGCGCTGGTCCACACGGAATCTGGGCTCAGAAGCAGCGGGCAGGGAGCCGCCACGAAACCCGGAGGTTAAAGAGGAGCGGACGGCGGCGGCCAGGAGACCTACAGCCCCGCGGGTCCGGGAGCCCCGCCGGACGCCGCCCGCCCGCCCCGAGCCCGCACCCCGGCCGCACGCCCGCAGAGGAGCAGCCGCGCCGGGAGCACCGCAGCCGCCCCTTGCCGGAAGGCGGCACCGGCCCCACGCGGGAGCCCGGGCCGGGGACAGCGGCCGCGGAGCCCAGAACCGGGCGCGCACGAGTCGCCCCGCGGAAGGACGTCGCCGCAGGGGCGGGGCGGGGCCGGCGGGGTCTCGGGGCCGCGGGGTCCCAGGAGGACGGGGGGCGGGGGGCGGCGGGGAGCACCCTGAGGAGCGGCGCCGGCTCTCGGGCTTCATGGGCGGGACTGGGCGGCCGCCATTTTTATCCTCCTCCCGAGCGCTACGGAAAGCGCCCAGGGAACAAAAGCTCCAAGCGCGAACCCGAGCCGATGACGTAGCCCGGCCCCTGGCAAGGGCGGGGCAATTCCGCCTCCGGCAAAGTCTTCGGAGAATCGCGGCAACAGGCCCCGCCCCCGGAAGATCAGCAAGAACATCCGGCTGAGACCAAGCTCACCATCAAGGAGAACAGCGGAAGTCCAGACCGAGCAGCAACTACAGGAATGTGGCAGGTAGAACTCATGGCTTCTTCCCCATGATCCTTTAGTCTTTCAAAGTTAAATTTTTTAAATTTTATTTTTTTCTTACTCTATTTTTTAATTTTTCTCTTTCCTATTTTAACCTTTTTAAAAATATTTCTTCTTATCACTACCTTTAAAAAAATCTTTTAAATTTTTCATTGTTATAGTCACATTCTATCCCTTCATTGCATTTTATGTTATTTTTTTGTATCCATATAAGTTTTTCTTTCTTTAAAGTTTTGGGATATAGTTTCTCCTAACAGATCAAAATATACCCCAAATCTAGTGTATAGCTTTGTTCTAGTCTCCAGCCTGATCACATTCTCTCCCTTTTTTCCTGTTTCTTCAAACAATTTCTTATCAATTCCTTTTTTAGAATCTTTTAAAATTTTGGGGGCACCTGGGTGGCTCAGTCGGTTAAACAGCTGCCTTCAGCTCAGGCCATGATCGCAGGGTCCTGGGATCGAGCCCTGAATTGGGCTCCCTGCTCAGTGGGGAGTCTGCTTCTCCCTCTCCTCCTGCTCATGCTCTCTTTCTCTCTCAAATAAATAAAATCTTAAAAAAAAAAAAAGAATCTTTTAAAGTTTTCATCTTTACAATAATATTCCATCCCTTCATCGTGTTTACCCTTATTTGTGTGTGTGTGTGTGTGTGTGTGTATATATATATTTTTCTTTCTTTAAAATTTGGGGAGGAAATTTCTTCTAACAGACCAAAATATACCCAAAATCAAGTATGTGGCTCTGTTTTATATATATATATATATTCTAATTTTTTTTCTTTCTCCTTTCTTCTCCTTCTGGTTTCAGGTCTCTTCTGATTTGGTTAGTGTATATTTTTCTGGGATCATTGCTACCCTTTTAGTACTTTGTTCTCTCATTCATCTATTCTTTTTTTTTTTTTTTCATTCATCTATTCTTATCTGGATAAAATGACAAGGCAGAAAAACTCACCTAAAAAAAAAAAAAAAAGAACAAGAGGCAGTACAGACAACTAGGGACCTAATCAATATGGACATTAGTAAGATGTCAGAACCAGAGTTCAAAATTACGATTATTTCTGGGCTTGAGAAAAGTAGAGAAGATACTTTAGAATACCTTTCATGAGAAATAAAAACCTTTCTGGAGAATAAAGGAACTAAAATCTACACAATTTGAAATCAGAAAAGTTATTAATGAGGTACAATAAAAAAAGGAGGCTCTCCTTGCTAGGATAAATGAGGCAGAAGAGAGAATTAGTGATATAGAAGACCAAATGATGGAGAATAAAGAAGCTGAAAAAAAAAGGAGAGATAAACAACTACTGGACCACAAGGGGAGAGTTCGAAAGATAAGTGATACCATAAGATGAAACAATATTAGAATAATTGGGATACCAGAAGAAGAATAAGGGGGAGGGCAGAAGGTATATTGGAGCAAACTGTAGCAAAGAATTTCCCTAATTTGGGGCAGGGAACAGCATCAAAATCCAGGAGGCACGGAGAATCCCCCTCAAAATCAGCAAAAATAGGTCAACACTCCATAATCTAATAGTAAAACCTACAAGTCTCAGTGACAAAGAGAAAATCCTGAAAGCAGGTTGGGACAAGAAACCTGTAAACTACAATGGTACAAATATTAGATGGGCAGGAAACCTATCCACAGAGACCTGGCAGGCCAGAAAGGACTGGCATGATATATTCAGAACACTACAAGAAAAACATGCAGCCCAGAATACTATATCTGCTAGGCTGTCATTGAAAATAGAAGAAGAGATAAAAAGCTTTCAGGACAAACAAAAACTAGAGGAATTTGCAAATCCCAAACCAGCCCTACAGGAAATATTGAAAGGGGTCCTCAAAGCAAGGAGAGAGCCTAAAAGTAACAGACAAGAAAGAAGGAGAGACAATATACAGTAACAGTCACCTTACAGGTAATACAATGGCACTAAATTCCTATCTTTCAATAGTTACCCTGAATGTAAATGGGCTAAATGCCCCCAATCAAAAGACACAGGGTATCAGAATGGATAAAAAAAAAACAAAACCCATCAATATGCTGTCTGCAAGAAACTCATTTTAGACCCAAAGACATCTCCAGATTTAAAGTAAGGGGGTGGAAAACAATTTACCATGCTAATGGATCTCAAAAAGAGCAGAGGTGGCAATCCTTATATCAGATAAATTAGATTTTAAGCCAAAGACTATCATGAGAGATGAGGAAGGACATTATATCATACTTAAAGTGTCTATCCAACAAGAAGATCTAACAATTTTAAATATCTATGATCCTAACATGGGAGCAGCCAACTATATAAACCAATAACAAAATCAAAGAAACACATCAACAACAATACAATAATAGTAGGGGCCTTTAACACCACCCTAACTGGAATGGACAGATCATCTAAGCAAAATATCAACAAGGAAATAAAAGCCTTAAATGACACACTGGATCAGATGGACATCGCAGATATATTCAGAACATTCCATCCAAAAGCAACAGAATACACATTCTTCTCTAGTGCACATGGAACATTCTCCAGAATAGATCACATCCTGGGTTACAAATCAGTTCTCAACCAGTACCAAAAGACTGAGATCATTCTCTGCATATTTCAGACCACAATGCTCTGAAGCTAGAACTCAATCACAAGAGGAAAGTTGGAAAGAACTCAAATACATGGAGGCTAAGAGTGTCCTACTAAAGAATGACTGGGTCAGCCAGGAAGTTAAAGAAGAATTTTTTAAAATCATGGAAACAAATGAAAATGAAAGCACAACTGTTCAAAATCTTTGGGACACAGCAAAAGTGGTCCTGAGAGGAAAGTATATACCAATACAAGTCTTTTGCAAGAAACAAGAAATGTCTCAAATACACAATCTAACCCTACACCCAGAGGAGCTGGAGAAAGAAGAGCAAAATAAGCCAAAACTCAGCAGGAGAAGAGAAATAATAAAGATCAGAGCAGAAATCAATGAAATAGAAACCAAAGAACAGTAGAATAGATCAACAAAACTAGGAGCTGGTTCTTTGAAAGAATTAAAAGATTGATAAACCCCGGGCCTGACTTATCAAAAAGAAAAGAGAAAGGACCCAAATAAATAAAATCATGAATGAAAGAGGAGAGATCACCAACACCAAAGAAATACAAACAATTATAAGAACATATTATGAGCAACTATACACCAGCAAATTAGACAATCTGGAAGAAATGGATGCATTCTTAGAGACATACTAACTACCAGAACTGAACCAGGAAGAAATAGAAAACCCGAACAGACCCATAACCAGTAAGGAGATTGAAGCAGTCATCAAAAATCTCCCAACATACAAGGGACCAGGATCAGACGGCTTCCCAGGGGAATTCTACAAACTATTTAAAGAAGAATTAATACCTATTCTCCTGAAACTGTTCCAAAAATAAAAATGGAAGGAAGACTTCCAAACTCATTTTATGAGGCCAGCATTACCTTGATCCCAAAACCAGACAAATATGCCATCAAAAAGGAGAACTACAGGCCAAAATCTGATGAACACAGATGCAAAAATTCTCTCCAAAATACTAGTCAATAGGATCTAACAGTACATTAATAGGATTATTCACCACGACCAAGTGGGATTTATTCATGGGCTGCAAGGTTAGTTCAACATCTGCAAATCAATCAGAGTGATACAATACATTAATAAAAGAAAGAATAAGAACCATATGTTACTCTCAATAGATGCTGAAAAACATTTGATAAAGTACATCTTTTCCTGATCAAAACTCTTTAAAGTGTAGAGATAGAGGCTACACACCTCAATATCATCAAAGTATCTATGAAAAACCCACAGCGAATATCATTCAGAATGGGGAAAAACTGAGAGCTTTTCCCCTAAGGTAAGGAACATGGCTGGGCTGTACACTAGCACCACTGCTCTTCTACATAGTACTAGAAGTCTTAGCCTCAGCAATCAGACAACAAAAAAGAAAGAAAAGGCACCGAATCAGCAAAGAAGTAGTCAAATTCTCACTCTTTGCAGATGATATGATACTTTCTGTGGAAAACCCAAAGGACTCCACTCCAAAATTGCTACAATTCATACAGGAATTCGGTAAAGTGTCAGGATATAAAATCAATGCACAGAAATCAGTTGCATTTCTATAGACCAATATAAAGACAGAAGAAAGAGAAATTAAGGAGTCAATCCCATTTACAATTGCAGGCAAAACCATAAGATACGTAGGAATAAACCTAACCGAAGAGGCTAAAAATATGTACTCAGGAAACTACGAAGTACTAATGAAGGAAATTGAAGAAGGCACAAAGAAATGGAAAAACATTTCATGCTCATGGATCAGAAGAATAAATATTGTGAAAATGTCTATGCTACCTAGAGCAATCTTTTTTTTTTCTTTAAGATTTTATTTATTTCACAGAGAGAGAGACAGAGTGAGAGAGGGAATGCAATCAGGGGGAGTGGGAGAGGGAGAAGCAGGCTTCCTGCTGAGCTAGGAGCCCAATATGGGGCTCGATCCCAGGACCCTGGGATCATGACCTGAGCTAAAGGCAGATGCTTAATGACTGAGCCACCCAGGCACCCCTACCTAGAGCAATCTATATGTTTAGTGCAATCTCTATCAAAATACCATCAACTTTTTTCAAGGAAATGGAACAAATAATCCTAAAATTTATATGGAACCAGAAAAGACCCCAAATAGCCAGAGGAATATTATAAAAGAAAAACAAAGTTGGCAGCATCACAATTCCAGACTTCAAGCTCCATTACAAAGCTGTAATCATCAAGACAGTGTGGTACTGGCACAAAAACAGACACACAGATCAGTGGAACAGAATAGAGAGCCCAGAAATGGGCCCTCAACTCTATGGTCAACTGATCTTCGACAAAGCAGGAAAGAATGTCCAATGGAAAAAAGACAGCCTCTTCAACAAATGGTGTTGGGAAAATTGGACAGCCACATGCAGAAGAATGAAACTGGACCATTTCCTCACATCACATACTAAAATAGACTAAAAATGGATGAAAGACCTCAATTTGAGACAGGAATCCACCCAAATCCTTGGGGAAAACACAAGCAGCAACCTCTTTTACCTCAGCCACAGCAACTTCTTCCTAGAAACCTGCCAGAGGCAAGGGAAGCAAGGGCAAAAATGAACTATTGAAACTTCATCAAGATCAAAAGCTTTTGCACAGCAAAGGAAACAGTCAACAAAACCAAAAGACAATTGACAGAGTGAGAAAAGATATTACAAGTGATATATCAGATAAAGGACTAGTATCCCAAATCTATAATGAACTTATCAAACTCAACACCCAAAGAAGAAATTATCCAATCATGAAATGGGCAGAGGGCATGAACAGTCATTTATGCAAAGAAGACATCCAGATGGCCAACAGACACATGAAAAAGTGCTCCACGTCACTTGGCATCAGGGAAATGCAAATCAAAACCACAATGAGATACCACCTCACACCAGTCAGAATGGCTAAAATTAACAAGTCAGGAAATGACAGATGTTGGTAAGGATGCGGAGAAACACCTACACTGTTGGTGGAATTGCAAGCTGATGCAGCCACTCTGGAAAATAGTATGGAGGTTCCTCAAAAAGTTCGAAAATAGAGCTACCCTATGGCCCAGCAATTGCACTACTGGGTATTTACCATAAAAATACTATGTAGTGATCCAAAGGGGCACGTGCACCTGAATGTTTATAGCAACAATGTCCACGATACCCAAACTATGGAAAGGATTTAGATGTCCATCAACAGATGAATAGATAAAGAAGATGTGGTGTATATATATACATATATATATATATAATGGAATACTATGCAGCCATCAGAAATGAAATCTTTGCATTTGCAAAGATGTGGTTGGAACTAGAGGCTATTATGCTGAATGAAATAAGTCAATCAGAGAAAGACAATTATCATATGATCTCTCTGATATGAGGAATTTGAGAGGCAGGAAGGGGGGTTGTGGGGGGTGAGGAGGGAAAAATGAAACAAGGTGGGCTCAGGAGGGAGACAAACCATAAGAGACTCTTAATCTCAGGAAACAAACTGAGTGTTCCTGGGGATGGGTGGGAGGCATAGGGTGCATGGGTTATGGACATTGGGGAAGGTATATGCTATGGTGAGTGCTGTGAATTATGTAAGACTGATGATTCACAGATCTGTACCCCTGAAATAAATACTACATTATATATTAATAAAAAAAGGAAAACAGGAGGCTTTAATGAATGCATTGAATGGTGCTGGTGCCCCCCCATTTGCCACATAGAATAACCCTTAGTTGTGGTTATATAACTATATACAATGATTGACAGGTATAGAAAATAAGCAAATGAACTAATGAGACAGTCATTTTTAAATCTGAGGTAGAGAAAATGTTATATAAGAGAGAAATTGTTTCCATAGTACACCATTCAGCCATGAATAATTTTCATATTGGCATTGAATATTGATTTAACCCAAAACTGTAACTCTATTAGGAGGATGAGGGAAGATTTGTAAGAATGTTAAATTCTCATCTTCTATATTAGGAAGTCTATGTTTAATATCTGAATGAAAAATCAAGAAATAGTAGGTAAATACATGTACACACACAGCTACAAAACGGTGAAAGCATTTACTGTGTAGAGCAAGAATCAAGGATGGGAGATTTATTTTAAATTTTTGAATGTATACATTTTCATGAAGATGGTGCCAAAGGTGAAAAAGGAAGCCCCTCTTCCCCCAAAGCTGAAGCCCAACCAAAGCTCTGAAGGTCAAGAAAGCAGTGCTGAAAGGCTTCCACAGTCACACACACATAGAAAGAAGATCTGCGTATCACCTACCTTCCGATGGCTCAAGACCCTGCATCCCCAAAGGCAGCCCAGATAGCCTCAAAAGAACATCCCCAAGAGAAACAAACTTGACCACTGTGCCATCATCAAGTCACCCCTAACTACCAAGTCAGCCATGAAGAAAGTAGAAGACAACGGTGCACTTTTGTTCATTGTAGATGCCAAGGTCAACAAGCGCCAGATCTAACAGGTTGTGAAGAAGCCCTATGACATTGACATGGCCAAGGTCAACACCCTGGTCAGGCCTGGTGGAGAAAAGAAGGCATATGTTCAGCAAGCTCCAGATTGTGATGCTTTGGATGTTGCCAACAAAATTGGGATCATTTACCCTGAGTCCAGCTGGTAAATCTCAATATAAATTTTTTCACCATAAAAAATTTTTATAGTAATTAACAGAGATACGGTAAAGTGTTTGCATTACAATTATATATAATATATATTAAATATCATACATGGGCATATGTATGTGCACACATATATACTATATTTGTAGTAAGTATAGAGGATGTCACAGTTTCAAAGATATGTCAAAGTGCTTGCGTGTTTAAGAAATCTTGTATTTTTAGACTTCGATTATAGTATGTTCTGAAGATCCTAAAGCTTATCACTTCTCCCATCACTGTGTTGAAATAAAATAACCTCCTCCCCCGCAACTAAGCAGCTCAGCAATGAGAATGTAATATTTTGACCTCCTCCCTCCCAACGTTTCTTCAGGAAACAGCGGAGAAATAAATTTCAGTAATTTATGTGCTAACCACTACACCATGGAACCTGAGGGCTAAATTTCAGTAATTTATGAACATGTAGCGCAAATAAATCTCGAGGCCCTAAGTACTGACAAAGAAGCAAAGTCAGCAATTAAAAAGTAATTTCGATGTTTACTAACATCATTTAACAATATTATAATGGAGCCACTCATAACCCACAGCCACAGTTTCTAGAATATCCTTTTCTTTGTGCTTCAGTTTCCTGACACCTCTAACTACTCCAAAGTCAACCACTTAATTCACTTTTCCCCGGACTAATCTCCAAGCATATTTATCTGTCCTGGTGTCCTTCTACCCATTCTCCTGGTAGAAGCTCTTGTTGGAAGGTGTGGGCAGAGAGGAAAGACAACATTGTCTTCAGCAGGTAAAAAAGAAGAGAGAAGTCCTGAGAATATTTATTAATGAATTTTGTTTTCATCACCAACACAAAAAATTATTTTTAACTAATTCCTCATTATTACAATAAATGAAATGATAATTCAGGTGTTCTTTTGAATGTTTTCACATGAACATTCTTATAAGTTGTTATTTTGAAAAAAAAATTTAAGATAAATTATCTCATACATAGTGACTCTGAAATGGAAATAACTAGAAATTTTTAACAGGTAGTTTTTAAATGTAGAAATGCACAAAGAATAAATAATAAAGCCAGTGCCTCACCACCCGAAATTAGTAGCAAACATGAAAACTAACAGGTTTTCATGTTTGCTTTAGGCATTTTTTTTATTTTAAGAAACAAGATGTTAAATGTTAAACAACATGTTAAAAATTAATTAAATTAAGTACATAAGGACCAGGGGTCACAGGATCTGGAGGTTATCTAACAAGGGCAGATTGGCAGGGAAGGACAGACGTGTTCTGAGAGGGGCTCCGTGAAGTCGATAAAAGAGAAGTACAAAAAATTATAGCTGGGAACTTATAGCAAAAATTATAGTTAATGCTGGACTGTTAAAAAAAAATCCTTCCTTATAGAAACAACTATCCTGGGGTGCCTGGGTGGCTCATTGGGTTACGCCTCTGCCTTCGGCTCAGGTCATGATCTCAGGGTCCTGGGATCGAGCCCTGCATAGGGCTCTCTGCTCAGCGGGGAGCCTGCTTCCTCCTCTCTCTCTCTGCCTGCCTCTCTGCCTGCTTGTGATCTCTGTCTGTCAAATAAATAAATAAAATCTTTAAAAAAAAAAAAGAAAGAAACAAGTATCCTTGTATATTTTACTTGTTAACCTTTTCCAGTACGCCTCATTCCTTTCGGTGGATTCAAATTTCCAATAATATTACTTCCCTCCCGCTTAAAGAACGTTTTCTAGCACAGTTTGTAATATGGGTCTGCTGACAACAAACCATCTCTTAATTTATCTGAAAGTATCTTTATTTACTTTCAGTTTTGGAAAATAGTTCTACTGGGTATAGACGCCTAAGTGGACAGTTTCTCTTCCCACAGGTCAGAGATGCTATTTCATTGTCTTCTGGGCTCCGTTTATTGGATGAGGCACACTTTTTTTTTTTCTTAGAACTTGGTAGAACTCTTTTGCCTTTAAAAAAAAAAAAAGATTTTTATTTACTTATTTTAAAGAGAGAGAGTGGGGAGGGACAGAGCCATTTATTGGATGAGAAGCTGAGCGTTTGTATAATTGTTCCCCTGGATGAATTTGTCCTGTCTGGCTGCTTTCAAGATTTTCCATTTAACCGAAATTTTTATCTATGATGTGGCTAAGTGTAGGTTGTTTTGTTTGTTTTTGGTATTGATTCTTTTTGCAGGCTTGTTAAGCTTCTTATATACAACATTTGATGCTTATAATTAAATTTGGAAAAATTTTGGCCACTATTTCCTTCAAATATTTTGTATTCCTTACTCTCTTTCCTCCTTCTGATACTCCAATTACACATACATCAGGTTGTTGGATATTATCGCTGTATTTGGTATTATTGATATCAAGGTTCTATTTATCTTTTTTTATTTTTTTGAATTAAAGAATTTTTTTTTGAGAAAGAGAGAGAATGAACAAGCAGAGAAGAGGTCAGAGAGAGAGAGAGGGAGAAGCAGACTCTACTGAGCAGAGAGCCTGATGCAGGGCTGAGCCACCCAGGCACCCCTTGTGCCCACTTTTTAAAAAAATATTTAATTGGGGCGCCTGGGTGGCTCAGTGGGTTAAGCCTCTGCCTTCAGCTTGGGTCATGACCTCAGGGTCATGCTCAGCGGGGAGCCTGCTTCCCCCTCTCTCTGCCTGCCTCTCTGCCTACTTGTGATCTCTGTCTGTCAAATAAATAAATAAAATCTTAAAAAAAAAAAAAAAAGAACAGTGAGTATTCTGTTGTTTGAGGGCACTTTTTTCCTGCTGGTTGTAAGAACTCATGAGATTTGGCTCCTCTTGCTTTCAAAGCCAAATGTTATGGAGATTCACCTTCCCCATCTGGGGTCTCTGGTATGATGCCCTGTTTTTTGCCTTTCTCCACACACCAGCTCTCCCCCCACCATGCATGGCCACAGTCCATTTGCTCCCAAACTGTGTCCTTCCTTTCCTACCTTCTTCAAAGGGGCTTCTTCTCTACCATTAGTTGTGGAGTTTGTTCTGCCAGTCTTCCAGTCTTCAGGTCATTTTCTGGGTTATTTACACTGATGTGAGTGTCTGGTTGTGTCTCTGGAATGAGGTGAGCTTAGGGTCTTCCTACTCTGCCATCTTCCCAGGCTTTGTGTACAGATTTAAAAAGAAATAATAAGCCCCACATCCAGTATGGAGCCCAGTGAAGGGCTTGAATTTATAATGCAGACCGGAGCTGAGATCAAGAGTCAGATGCTTAACCAACTGAGCCACCAGGCACGCTGTTTTCCAGAGTATTTTAAGAACTCTTACAACTCAATAGTAGAAAGATAAACAATTCAATTAAAAATAGGCAGAGGATCTCTTCTTTCCCCAAAGAAATGGAAAAATGGCCAATAAGCACACAAAAAGATGCTGAATATCATTTGTTATCAGGGAAATTCAGATCACTACCACAGTGAGATATTACCTCATATCCATTGGGATGACCATAATCAAAAGACTGTGAACAACTGTTGACTTGGATGTGGAGAAATCAGAACCCTCATAAACGGCTACTGAGAATGCAAAATGGTACGACCACGTTAACAGTCTAGCAGTTCTTCAAAATACTAAACATAGAGTTACCATTTGACCCAGCAATTCTACCCTAAATGAATGTCAAAGAGAAATGAGCAAGTCTACACTGATTTGTGCTTGAATGTTCATAGCAGTATTATTCTTCATTATTCTATCAATATGTTGTCAAAAAGATGGGGGGAAAACCCAGATGTCTCATCTGGTGAATGAATAAACAAAACATGGCATGAAATACACCATTTACTTTTATTTAAGTACTATTCAGTAATAAGAGGCAGCAAAGTACTGATAAATGTTACAATGTGAACAAAGCTCGAAAACATTATGCTCAGGGGTGCCTGGGTGGCTCAGTTGGTTAAATGTCCAATTCTTGATTTTGACTCAGGTCATGATCTCAGGGTCAGGAGATCCAACCCCACGTCGGGCTCCGTGCTGGGTGTGGAGCCTGCTTAAGGCTCTGCTCGCTCTCCCTCTTCCCCTCTCTTCCCACCGGAGCACTCTCTCTTTCTAAAAAACAAAGAAAAAACCTCTCATATTATGCTCAATGAAAAAAAAATCCAGACATATAAAGAATACATATTGTCTAACTCCACTTATACTGAATGTCCAGAAAAAAACAAATCTATAGAGACAGAAATCAGTGGCCGCCCACAACAGAGGGTAGGAGTCAGGAGTGGATGTAAATAAGCATGAGATTTATTTTGGAGTGATGGGAATGTTCTAAAATTAGAGTATGGCCATGGTTGCACAATTCTGTAAATATACTAAACATCATTTAATTATACATTTGAAATAGGTTTTATATTACATAAATTACATTTCAAGAAAGCCATTTTTTTAAGTAGACAGAATCTATATAATTGCAAAGCCAGTCAAAGAGCCCAGCGCCAATGGCCCTTATACTTTTATGGATTCTTGTTAAAAATGCTGCATCACCTACACTTGTAATGTTTCCCAAAACTGTGGAAAAATCATGCACGTTAATGACTTCTAGTTAAAATGTGATTCGGAAGAGCGGACTCTGAGTATGATGAAGTCCTATCTTAATCCAGTGATTCTCAAAGTGGGGCTCCTGAGACAGCAGCGTCAGCTTTGCCTGGGAACTTTACCTCATAACAATGCAAATTTTCGAGCCCCGCCGAATCAGACGTCCTAAATCAGGAGCTCTGGGGGTGGAGCCCAGGAATCTGCATTTTAACAAACCCTCCAGCTGATACTGATACAGGCTCAGGTTTGAGAATCAATGTCTTACTGAATCATTTCATTTATCTTTTTCTTTCCATGTCTGTGTAAGAGAGAGGATTAAAAATCTATTTCTAAAAACTATTTTAAAAATCATTGTGTATATATAAAAACAAGACTTCTACATCTTAATAAAGCACTGCGTCATCTTTTCACTAGTGCCGCCTGAAGAGACGGTGAATGTGACAGAGCCTGGCGTCTGGGGCAGATGAGATCTGAAAGCAGGTTATTGCGGTCGGCATGCAGGAGGCATGGGGCAAGGCAGGAGACTGGTCAGCTGTGATGCAGCTACTCCGCAGCCTGACCTTGAGGTTGTATCTCTCCCCCTTTTCTTGTCACCCTTCACTCTGGGTTTGAGACTTCTCTGGGACCCCAATGAGGACAAGGGCTCCCCATTTTAGCATCTCTTGGACCAAGGCTGCCGAATCTTCCAGCAGTTTCTCCACATCTCTGGTGAGGTTCCTCTCCACCTCTAAATCCCCGGGCAACATACACATCTCCTCGTACTTCTCTATGCTTGTTTCAGAGGGAATTAAGGGACAAGAAAGGCAAATGGGGGTTTAGTCTGATGTCTTAAACAAGAACACCCTGTCCTTTTCAAGGAATAAATGGGTTCGAGGCTATATCAAAACCAAAACAAAACCAAAACAAAAAACAGAACTCTGATACCAAATCTGGAAAAGAGAAAAAAAAAAGGAAAAAAATCAGAAGGAAGGAAAATGCTGCCCCAAACTCACCAACAAATGGAGAATTAAAGAAATGGCAAACTAATTCCAGCAACACAGTAAGAGTCATGGCCACCTACCGTTTATCCCAGTCATGCAGGACAGTTGAATTATGATGTTTAATATTATGAAATGTCACAAAAACTAGGCCCAATAAGAAAAATCACCACATTTTTCAGAGGAAGGCTCAAGGGGCGCCTGACTAGCTCAGATGAAAGACCCTGTGACTCGACCTCGGGGTTGTGTGTTTGAGCCCCATATGGGGTGTAGAGATTACTTAAAAAAATAAATAAATAAACTTCAAAAAAAGGAAGCCTCAAAGGGCCTGTGCTATTTAATACTTATTCCGGATAAAACACAGTAACTAGAATTAAAATCATTCTCCTTTAGTACAAAGTTTTATATCTTAATTAAACACCCAACATACAGCATAGAACACTTTGGGCCGTTTCCATGAAAGCAAGAATACTACACGAGAAGCATGATTACCGTCTTGCAGTGTTGTAGAAGTTCTGCCTGATGCAAAGATAGTTCAGACACAGGGCCTAACGATAGTAAATACAGTAAATAATAGCAAATATTATCACATACTGTCGACAGGAGTATTAGTGCATATTATCAAACACCTTAAAAACCCAGGTGTGTCCAAGACAAACTGAAAGTTAACAAGAAAATTCACTAAAGGAGAAAGAACTTTTAGAACTAATAATTTTTTATTTAGAAAAAAGTAGAGGGTAGGGAGAGAATCTATTCAAAACAATAACAAGAAAATCTCTAAAATAAATCTAACGGAACTTTTCTCAGAGATATTTAACAGTGTTGAGGTTGGATTTTTTTTTTTGAGATTTTATTTATTTATTAGAGAGAGAGAGAGAGAGAGATCACAGAGGGAGAGCCAGAGGGGGGAGTGGACTCCCTGCTGAGCAGACCTCGATAGGGGACTCGATCCCAGGACCCCGAGATCCTGATCAGAGCTAAAGGCAGACGCTCAACAAATTGACCCACCCAGGTGCCCTGAGGCTGTATTTTTGATGTTGAATTGTATTTAAAAGTTTGTTTTTACTAAAAAATGTTAGGTATACTCTTAAATAAAAGTCACATAGTTCTACAAGGCTCACCCCAACCCCAATCTTCAATATCCTGGCACGAGGCTACTTCTTGGCTTCTCGGTTCCCAGTATGGACTTCCCACTGCAGAAGACTAGGATCAGCTCTCGGTCGTGCCCCACACCCACTGCTCCCACACAGCCCTCCCATCCCCCAGGATCACAATGTGCTTCTATCAGACTTGAGGGTAACACCATTCCGTTTACACGGATATCCCCTGTCATGTTTTATTATGTATTTTCCTCTTAGAAACAGCTTCTCTTTCCCCTGGAGTTAATACATTTCTTGATTTTCTCGTTTCACTTTTTTTATTAGCAGACTTTACTGGAGAAGTTTTAGGTTCACAAGGAAGAATGAATGGAAAGTATAGAGTTCCCATCTACCCCTACTCTGCACACACAAAGTTTCCCCCATTATTACCATCGTTCATCACTGTGGTACATTTGTTACAACTGAGGAGTCAATATGGATACATTAGTATCATCTAAACTCCGCAGCTTACATTAGAGCTCCTTCCTCGTGTTGTATAATCAGTGGGTCTGACGAGCAGCGGTAGCCGTTCCGCCACTGTACTGCTGCACAGAATCGTCTCGCTGCCCCCCAGCCGTCCGTCCTTCCTCCTTCCCTCTGAATCCCTGGCGAACACTGATCTTTCTACTCTTCCAGGGCAGGGACTTTGCTCCGTCTCTTCACTGTTGCGTTCCCAAAGATAGACCAACGCTTGCATCTGCTGATAGAGGACTCAACGAAGGACCATGGTGTGGGCCTGTTTGCTTTTGTCTCTTCAGTTCTGGGAAATTTTCTGGGACCGTTTCTTTCATTATAGTCCCCCCTTTTTTTCTCTATTTCTCTATTTTCTACCCCCAGAACTTCCATCACTGGGATGTTGGACTTCTTCGGATAATCCTTGAATTTTCTTATCTTTTCTTTCCTATTTTCAGACTCCTTTTGCTCTATTTTATGGCAAGTTTCTTAATTTTATCTTCCAAACATTCTACTGAGTTTATCATGACTTCTATTTTGCTCTTAATTTCCAAGCGTTCCTTTTTGTTCTGAGTGTTCCTTTTTTTAAAATAGCATCCTGTTCTATTCCTGCCTAATGAATGTATTGTGCTCTCTCACCTCTCGGAGATTATTAATGATTGTTCTTTTCAAAGTTTTCTTTTTCCTGAATTGTCTGTTTCCTCTGCGGTGCTTGCTGGTTGTGTGTTTGCCTTATAACTTGTCACGCGAGAGCACTTTTCCTTAGCCGTTAGGTGGGTCTTGGTGTCCCACTCATGTTTGGAAGGTGGGGGCTAAGAAGCTGCTTGGACCCGGCGAACCCTGAGGCTCTGGCCAAGCATGGAAGGTGGTGGGACCGGGCCAGTTCATTGGAGACACCCCGATGTCGGGATCTTGGGTCTTTTCCCTGGAATGGTCAGGCCTCTTCGCAGGACGCTGCCCGTCGTACTGGGGCACGTGAGTAAGGCCAGTAAGAGAGGGAGGCTGGCGATGGGTCTCTGCACTCACCTTACTTCAGTACAGCTCACCTGCCTCGGGTGGATGGTGTCTCCCACCCACCGCAACACACTGCTCAGGCAGGAAACCCGCAGTCGTCTGCGGGGCTGGGTGCGGTGGGGGAGAAGTTGTGGGCAACACCTCAGGGTGGGGCTGGGGGGCTGAGGATGCAATTGCTTTGCTTTTTTCTTTTCTTTTTTACTTTTTACATCAAAATAATTTTAGATTTACATCAAAGCTGCTAAAACAGAGTAGACCGTTCTTGGGTAGGATTCACTCTTCTTCCCTGATGTTAACATCTTACCTAACCTTATTACAATGATCAAAGCCAGGATACTGGCACTGATCCAATACTATCCACTAAACTACAGGCCTTGTTTGGATTTTAACAATCTTCTATGCACTCAGGGCTCTTTTTTCCTTCTTCTTCCTTGTTTAGGTCTATGAATGTTTTGATTGTGTGACACCACCACTATCGGGTTACAGAAGAGTTCTGACATGCCAGATGACTCCTTCACTCTATTTCTTTAAGATCCAGTCCTCTTCCCCACCGCCCTTGGGACACTGGGCTGGCAAATCTAGTTCCAAGGAGTCTAGTGAAGCCTCATTGGCATAAACTATCAGGTGTGGTCTGAGGAGCTATAAAGGACAAGGACCCTCGGGAAATGCCAGAAGTTTAGAAGTGAGCCCGCAACTATGGGCAGACTTCTTTTTGGGTGATTCCTTATTACTCCTACTATAGAGTAATGTGGGAACGACAGACATCACTACAATGTTGAATTTTCTAATTCATGAAGGTGACATGTCACTCCATTTATTTAGCTCCTCTTTGACTTTTTTTTTCATCACTGTTTTGTACTTTTCAACATAGAGGTGTTGTACTTTTTTTTTTTAGAATTTTATTTGGGGGAACCATTGTGTATTATTTTAAATTTTGGTTTTCAATTGTTTATTGCTAATATGTAGAAATACAATTATTTTTTATGTGTTTGCCTTGTGTTCTGTGACCTTGCTAAGCTCAATTGTAAGTTCTAGCCATTTTGTCAATTTCTTAGGATTTTCTGCATAAATAATTTTGTGGACAGTTTTATTCCTTCCTTTGTGCTATGTCTTCTTTTGTTGTTGTTTTTCATTCTGTGTTTTTTACCCTTTTTTTTCTTGCTTTATTGCGCTGGCTAAGATTTTCAGTACTATATTGAATAGGAGTGGTAAGAGCAGATATCCTTGCCTTTTCTACTCAATTTTAGAGGAAAAGCATTCAATCTTTCAGTATGAAGTATGATGGGGTGCCTGGGTGGCTCAGTCAGGTAAGCATCCAACTCTTGATTTTGGCTCAAGTCATGATCTCAGGTTGTGAGAGCAAGTCCTGTGTTGGGCTCATGCACTGGTTAAATTAAGTTAAATGAACTCATTAGAGTGTGCCTAATCCAATATGATTGGTATCCTTATAAAAAGAGATTAAGACACAGACATATATAGAGGGAAGACTGTATTTAGACAGAGGGAGGAGATAGCCATCAGCAAGTCAAGGTGACAGACCCCAGAAGAAACCAACCCCGCTAACATCTTGATCTCAGACTTCTAGCAGCCAGAATTTTAGGAAAATAAATTTGTTTTTTCAGCCACCAGGTCTATGATTCATTTTATGGTGACCCTAGCATGGGATTTATTTTTTGGAAGGTTTTAAAGTATAAATTCAACGTCTTCAATAGCTATAGGACTATTCAAAGTATCTATTTCATCTTGAATAAGTTTTAGTAGTTCATAGTTTTTTAAAGAATTGGTCCATTTATCGATAAAATTTATACATGTACAAATTTTTGTGGTATTTCCTTTTAATTTTTTAAAGTTTGGTTGGGGTGTGTAGTGATGTCCCCACTTCCATTTATAACATTAGTCATTTGTGTCTCTTCTCTTTTAATCTCTGTCAGCCTTGCTAAAAGTTTATTCATTTTACTTATCGTTTCAGAAAACAAGTTACTAGTTTCATTGATTTTTTTCTATTTCTTTATAATTTTATTGATCTCTTTATTATTTTCTTCCTTCTGTTTGATTTGGGTTTATTTGGATTTTCTTTTCCCAGTTTCTTGATGTGGAACATTATGCAATTGGTTTGAGATATTTCTTCTCATTCAGTTAAAAAGTACTTTCTCATTTATCTTCTGATTTCTTCTTTGACCCCTGGATTTTTCAGAAGTATGATATTTAGTTTCCAAATATTTGGAGTTTTCTATGTATTTTTCTGTAATTCATTTCTAATTTAATTCCATTGTAATTAGATACTACACCTTGTCTCACTTGTATCTTTCTAAATTTATCAAAACTTCTGGTCCAGAACATGGTTTATCCTAAAAATAATGTGTATTTTATTATGGCAAGGGTCCAGAACATGCCATCTCCAAATATGCCATTCTGGCCAATTGATTATTTTAGGCTAAAGGCACTTGAGAAACTGCAGATGACAAGGGCTCTCTGACATTCTCCTTTTTACATAAAAATAGATCATAAAATTTCCCACGAGAAAAGTACCTTCTATGTACCATGAAGAGAAGAGAATTCTTATCACCAGAGACCTGTACAAACAAACTTAATAAAATAACTTTTATCTTCTGCCAGTTTTCCATCTATTTCCTGGTCACTTGTCCCACCATTTATTGCCCCTGGCCCAAGCCCCTTTACCTTGTAACATTCTCTCTCAGTTTATTGTTCTTTGTGTAGAAAGATATGTACGCTTTGGGGCCTCACAGCTTTTCCAGGTCTTTCTTTTCCATCTGAAGACTCCTGTCTACATGTAAAAATAGTAATTACATCTGTGTACTTTTTTTCCTGTTGATCTTTCTTATGTCAGTTTAATTCTTAGGTTGGCCACAGAACCTAAGAGGGTATAGGAGAGTTTTTTCTTCTCTACACTGTTGTTGGGTAGAGTATCCTATAAATATTAGTTAAGTCAAGTTGATTGATAGTGTTTTCCAAGTTCTTGTACATTCTTACTGGTTTTCAGTCTACTCGTTTATCAGTTATTGAGAGTTTGTTGAAGTATCCAACTAGAACTGTGGTTATAGCTATTTCTGCCTGCATTGCTGTTAGATTTTGCTTCATAAATTTCAAAGCTCTCTTTTCTAATGCGTGGTGTTTAGGATTGCTGTGTCCTAGTCACTGAACTCTTAGTCATTACGAGATGACCTTTTTATCTTTGGTAATATTCTTTGCTCTGAAATCTATTTTGTTTTACACCAATATAATTATTCTGGTTTTTTTTAGATTGGAGTTGGCATAAACTATTTCTTTCCTTCTTTTTACTTTTAACCTATTTCTGTCTTTATTTAAATTTGGTCTCTTGAAGCTGCCATATAGGTAGGTAGAACTAACAGGTTATGATTTTTTTGTGCAATCTGACCATTCTGCCTTTTAACTTGAAGGGTGTTTATACATGACTTTTATTTAATTGGTGTTTACACTGTTTATATTTACTGTTACTAATGTTATGGTAGAATTTGATTCATTTTGCTACTTGTTATCTATTTATCCACATGTTCTCTGCTCTGTTCTCCTCACCCCCGAGGCAAAACCCTTCTTAGCACTCTACCCAATGCTTTAGTAACTGGTGGGAACAGGAGCTATTCCTGGCCCTGTCTGAACTGAGGTTTTGCTCTTGCTAAATTCTCGGGGGATTCGTTCCCAGTATTAGGTGTTCCTTACACGCACACATCAATCAGAACTCACCGAAGACTGAGTTCCTCCGCTGATCTCTAGCAATTGTCTATCCATGCAGCTCTCTTCTCTCTGCCCCGAAAACTCTGCACATCTTGGTCTCCCTGGATTCCCAGCCCTATAACAAGTCAGGGAGACTTTTTGGGTCTTGATGGGTTTCCCCTCAATGCACCATGACCTGGAAACTCACCTTAGACTGCAAGCTGGGGCAAGCGTAGGGTTTATCTCATTGTTTCTTATCCTTCAAGGATCATCATTCTTCCTTGTCTTGTGTCCACTGTCTTGAGAGTCATATCTTATATTTTGTCTGATATTTTGCCAAATTTTTGGTTTTCCAAGTGAGTGGGTAAATCCAATTCTTGCTACTCTCTGCTGACCAACAGCAAATGTCTAGAACATACAAATTTTATACATAATAAAGGAATCAACAGTAAGGGATAATTATGACATGAATGGTTTTAGAGAAAGCAGTTAATATATGAGAAAATATCAAATTAGATCTTGATTTATTACATTACACTAAAATAAACTACAGATAGACAAAAAAGAATGAAATAAGATTTTTTTAAAAGATTTTATTTATTTATTTGACAGAGAGAGCACAAGCAGGGAGAGGCAGGGGGTGAGCAGCAGGCTCCCCGCTGAGCAGAGAGCCCGATATGGGACTCGATCCCATGACCCCAGGATGGTGACCTGAGCTGAAGGCAGAGGCTTAACCCACTGAGCCACCCAGGCACCCTGATTGTTTTTTGAAAAAGATTTTAAAATTTACTTATTTTAGAGAGAGAGAGAGTGCACGAGCAGGGGGAGGGCCAAACGGGGAAAGAGTGGGGGAAGCGAATCTCCAGCAGACTCTGCTCTGAGCATGGAGCCCCATGGAGGGCCCAACCTCCACCCTGTGATCATGACCTGAGCCAAAACCGAGTCAGATTCTTTTTTTTTTTTTTAAAGATTTTATTTATTTATTTGTCAGAGAGAGAGAGCGGGTGAGCGAGCACAGGCAGACAAGAGAGGCAGGCAGAGGCAGAGGGAGAAGCAGGCTCCCTGCCGAGCAAGGAGCCCAATGTGGGACTCGATCCCAGGACGCTGGGATCATGACCTGAGCCGAAGGCAGCTGCTTAACCAACTGAGCCACCCAGGCGTCCCCCGAGTTAGATTCTTAAACACCTGAGCCACCCAGGCACCCCAAGAGTGAAATAAAATTCTAAACCTCGAAACATGAAATCATTAAAGGAAACTATGGATGAATATGCTCATGATCTCATGTAAGCAAGAACTTCTCAAGCCTAAAATAATGAAAAGAAGTAGAAATTATAAAGAAATTGAAATATTGAATTTTTTGTTTTTAATAAACTTGTTCTTTGGAATAATTTTAGATTTGTAGAAAAGTGGCAAAGATAATCCAAAGAGTTTCCGTATACCCGTCACCCATTTCCTCCCAAGGTCATCGTCATACACTATCATGGTACTTTGGTCAAAAGTGAGAAACTGGGGCGCCTGGGAGGTTCAGTGGGTTCATTCAGCATCTGACTTCAGCTCAGGTCGTGATCTCGGGGTCCTGGGATTCAGCCCCGTGTCAGGCTCCCTGCTCAGCTGGAAGCCTGCTTCTCCTTCTCCCCTGCCTGCCCCCGCCCCCATTCATGTGCGTGCTCGCGCTCTCTCTCTCGCTCTCTCTCTCACAAATAAATTAAAAAAAATTTTTAAGTGAGAAATTGACATTGGTGCATTTCTGTTGACTCTGCATTTTATTTCAACTACAGGTTTTTTTATTAATGCTTTTTCTTTTTTTGTTTTCAGGATCCAATATATCCAAGTGAAGGCATGTTGCTTTTAGAAGAGTCATAGTTTGACTATGTAAAAATCATCCAGTTCCTTGCTTTAAAATGCATAAACAAAATAAGAAATTGACAAACTGGGAAAAAAAGGATTTTTGAGGAAACAAAATGTCAATAACCTTCAAAATGAATTGGTTCTTGAAGTCAATATGTAAAATACTAACCCGCCAATAAAAATAGGCAAAGAACACACACAGGCGATTCAAACAGGAAGAACTGCTATTTATATACTATGTGTAACATAATATAAACATATAAACACACATAAATATTTTATGCATTTTATACATAATGCAGTTATTAAAATTAGGTTTGGGAAGAATATCTGATTGCATGCAAAAAGTGCTCATCATAAATTTAAGTGAAAAACATAGACTCAAAATTATCATTCCAATTTTTTAAGAGTTAAAAAGTACATGTTTGGGGGCACCTGGGTGGTTCAGTTGGTTGAGTATCTGACTCTTGATTTTGGCTCAGGTCAAGATCTCACGGTTGTGAGATGGAGCCCCTGAGTGTGGCGTCTTCTTAAGACCCCCTCTTTCGGGGCACCTGGGTGGCTCAGTGGTTAAAGCCTCTGCGTTCGGCTCAGGTCAGGACTCCAGGGTCCTGGGATCGAGCCCCGCATTGGGCTCTCTGCTCAGCAGGGAGCCTGCTTCCCCCTCTCTCTTTGCCTGCCTCTCTGCCTACTTGTGATCTCTGTCTGTCATATAAATAAATAAAATTAAATTAAATTAAAAAGACCCCCTCTTTCTTTCTCCCTCTGCCCCTTCCCCTGCTCATGTACAGGTGCTCTCTCTCTTCTCTCTAAGAAAAAAAGTGTACATCTGTACAAGCATAGAAACTCTGGCCATAGTTATATCTGGGTTATTGAATTATAAATAGTAACATTTATAGTCATCTTTGTGTTTTTCTATTTTATCTAAATATTGTACAATAAATATGATTTTTTAAAAAACCTGAATATTTCCTTTCAAAAAGTCCTAATTTCTGCATAACTTTCATGTGGCTTATGGGATTGAAAATATGTTTCTCTTGTTCCAGTATCATTTTTGGTCCCAGCGTTCTTGTCTGTTGGGAGCCTTCCTGCTGTGCAAATGATTAAGTGCATAGATTTTCTTTTAAACCAAAAGGAAATGTTTTCAAAAGTTCTTAGGAGATCAATCCAGAAGAACTGAATTAATTCTCTAAGGAATTAAAGGGCCATCTGTGTTTGATGATTTCTCTCTCTCTCTCCTGCATTTCCCTCCCTTTCCCTATCCCTTTCTCTCCCTCTTTCTCTCCCTCATCATCACACTTGGAGCAAAGATCCAAGCCAGACTAGCAGACTAACCTGTGTGGTAAGAAAGAGAATATGTAGTGTTAAGGAGAACTAGGGAATGCCAGGGAGAAATTTCTGAGCCATGAAAAAAGCGGGACCTCAAAGGGCCATCTGAGGACAGCTACCGTCCCAGGAATGGGACTGGACTGAGCTGGGCCGAATCCTTACAATATCCAAATGATTTTGCCCCACATCGTTTAAAAACACATCAAGAGCCAGGTAATTTGGTCAGTGGCTGCAAAACTTACCTTCCACATTTGGGGAAATCCCCATGTATATATTTTAGCAGTCGGTTCTCTACATCAGTGTTTCTCAAAGTAGCCTGCAGATCATCAGCATTAGAATATTCTAGGATTCTGGTTCCAAACACTCCAGAGTCCCACCCTAGACCTACCAAAGGTGAATCTCTGGGCGGTGAAACCTGAGAACCTGGGTTTTAATACACACCAAAAAGTCTAACACACATTAGATTCTGATGGTCATTTCTTCATTTTCTCCTATTTTCCATAAATGAAGGACAATGGGCAAGGCTGGTCATATGTATAGAGAATTTCATTTTTCATGCACCGTTCAATATATATCTATATTCCATGCTATGTGTCAGGCAACGAGTCCAGTCTTATGAGATCACAGTCAGGGAAGAAAAGACGTATCTGCCCATAGAGGGGAGAAATGATCTTCCTTGGGAAGGTTGTATTAGTGAAGATCCATTCAGCCGCAAGCTATAGCATATCCAGCCAAAACCAGCTTTAAATTACAGACATCAATTACCTATTAAATCAAAAAGTATAAAGGAAAAGGATTCTGACTTTGGTGAGCAGATCAACAGTATCATCAATCTCTTGCCCTCTTCACAGGCAGCCAGAGTGGAGCAAATGTCACCTCCTTTGCCCTAGACATCATATTCCTTTTAATTGAACCTGAGGTCACATTAGCTTTTCTTTTGGCAGGCATATCAACTCTGACTCATATGATGTCAACTAATGCTCAGGTTCTTTGCATGGGCTATTTCTTAACCATTTCACTCTAATGTTTATTTTGCACAGATTTTGTTTTATTTTGTTGTTCTTTTAGTTTACAGTTTTTAACTTAATTAAAAAATTAACTTTTCCAAGACTGATCCCCTACAGGATAGACTTTTTTAAAAAGCAGTCCTCTTCCTACGGAGCTGCACAAAAACTAACGAGAGCTCGGTGCTTGAGAGAATCAATCCCATTCAGCCATACAGCTTAGACCTCAACCTTCGCTTCATGTAGTGAGGGAAGAGGGTTCCACTCTGAACTCGTATGTAGTAAATCCTGCCAGCGGCAACAGCAAAGGCTGATCCCCAGCCTCCTGGTCATGACAGGGCAGAGGCCGATGCCCATTCAGCTCAACACGCATCTTGAGCTAGTAGGATGGGGTCAAACCCAAGATTCCCTCACGTCCTGTGGTCATTTTATCCCGACCTCTGATATATGAAGTGCGCGTTGCGCCTAATGCTTTTCTCAGCACGCTGCTTTAAAAACACACCAACTCGAGAGTGTGACGAGATGAAGACACAGTTTGCAAAACAGGGTACAGGAGAGGAGAGGAGAGAGATACACAGGGAGAGAGCCCCCGAGAGCCACAGGAGATTCCCTAGAGAATTCAGTCAGATACTGACAAGCCCATCGGTGTGAGGAAAATCACCCAAGGCCAGGGAAGGGACGACCAAAAGGACCAGCGTGAGCAATGTCTGGTGCTGACACAGGCACAAGAGTAGGGCCTGTTCCCGCGAGTCGGACTGGAAAAACTCATCATCTAGGGGGCATCGGGCAGGGAGTTCCAGAAGGTCCTGCCTCATTATCCGGATTGGAACACTGCTCTGGTTCCACTGAACAGATCTGAAAAGCAAGACCCTAAAGGATCACACTGTTTCCAAGTTTCTTAGCTGCATAGCAGAACAAAAGTCAAAAATGTAGGAATATAAAAATATCCAGCACTCAATAAGGTAAAATTTATAATATCTTGTATCTAATCAAAAATTACAAAACAAAGATCACAAAAATAAGTAGGAAAATAGGACCCAGAAGGATGAGAAAAGGTAATCAATTAAAAATGATGCAAATGAATATAACATTGTGTGTTAATTATATTTCATTTAAAAAAACAACAGATTTTGGGGGGCACCTGGGTGGCTCAGTGGGTTGAGCCTCTGCCTTCAGCTCAGGTCATGATCTCAGGATCCTGGGATCGAGCCCCGCATCGGGCTCTCTGCTCAGCTGGGAGCCTGCTTCCCCCCCGCCTTTGCCTACTTGTGATCTCTCTTTCTCTGTCAAATAAATAAATAAAATCTTAAAAAAAAAAAAAAAAGCAGCAGACTTTTAAAAAAGAAAAGGAAAATGATCCAGAACTGACAAAGATGCTTGATTTATCAGACAAAGACATTAAAACAGTCATTATAGTTGTATTCTATAAGTTCAAAAAGTCAAGCAGAGATATGGGATATATTTTCTTTAAATCCTAGATATGAGAACTATAATGTCTAAGACGAAAAATGCAGTGGATGCATTAATGGCAGATTAGAGGTAGTAGAAGAACAGGATACACCTTGAAGACTTAGCAAGGGAAATTATCCAAAACGAAACACACAGAGGAAAAAAAGAATTTTAAAAAATGAATAGTGCCTCAGTACGTTGTGGGACAAATTCAAGTGACTAATAATACATGTAATTGTGGTCCCTAAAGTGGAGGGAGGGACAGAAAAAATGTTACATTTTTGGAGAAATAATAGCTGAAAAATTTCCAATGGTGATTTAAAAAAAAAAAATTGTTAGCAAGAAACATGAAAGAAAATGGGCAGATAATCAGAAACGACATTTTCCCAAGGAAGACATACAGATGGCAAACAGGTGCACAAAGAAGGTGTCCAACGTTACTAGTCATCTGGGAAATGCAATTCAGAATCATAATGAGATGTCACCTCAAGGTGTTAGAATGTCTCTCATCAAAGACAAATAATGATAAGTGCTGGTAAGGGTGTGGAGAAAAGGGAACACTATATGCACTGCTGGTGGGAATGTGGACGGTGCAGCCACTACAGAAAACAGCGTGGGGGCGGGGGGCGGGCGCCTGGGTGGCTCAGTGGGTTAAGCCTCTGCCTTCGGCTCAGGTCGTGGCCCCAGGGTCCTGGGATCGAGCCCCGCGTCGGGCTCTCTGCTTGGCGGGGGGCCTGCTTCCTCCTCTCTCTCTCTGCCTCTCTGCCTGCTTGTGATCTCTGTCTGTCAAATAAATAAATAAATCTTTAAAAAAAAAAAAAAGAGTATGGAGGTTCTTCAAAAAAATGAAAAACGGAGCTACATATGACCCAGCAATCCCACTTCGGGGCATATATCTGAAGGAAATGAAACATGATACTGAAGAGATCTCTCCTTCTCCTACTTGCTCCTTACAGAATCATGGTCATGGAAACAATCCAAGTACTTGTAGACAGATGAATGGATATAAAAAATGGATATAGATGAGGGGATAACATATACATATATAGTGGGTTATTATTCATCCACAAGAAAAAAGAAACTCTTGTGATTTTTGACAACATGGACTGACCTTGAGGGTATTAGGCTTCATGAGATCAGAGAGAGGAAGACAAACACCACACTGTCTCACTCTCATGTGGAAAACTAAAGCACATACACACACACATGCACACACAGCAAAAACACAAACAAAAGAATCAAACGAAAAACAAAGCTCATGGATACAGAGAACAGATTGGTGGTTACCAGAGACAGAGGGTAGGAAGTGGGCAAAATGAGTGAAGGGGATCAAAGGGTATGAACTTGCAGTCATAAACTAAAGAAGTCATGAAGGTGTGCGCAGCATGAGAAGACAGAGCACGGTGACTGTAGATAATGCTGTATTGTATATTTGAAAATTGCCCAAAGAGTAGACCTTGAAAGTTCAAACCACACCCCAAAACTGTAATCATGTATGGTGAAGAGTCTCTGCGAAATTTATTACGGTGATCATTCCACAACATATATGAATATCGAACTATTATGTTGTACACTCAAAACTAATATAATGTTATGCCAGTTATATCTGAACTTAAACATAAATAAACATGAAGTAAGAAGAAATTCTGAAAAAAAGTGTGAAAGTTCTGTCGACTGAAAACCACAAAACATTGCTAAAAGAAATCATAGAAGATATAGGAGATATCTCTTGTTTGTGGGTCAAAAGACGCAATGCCCAAATTGACCTAGATCCAACGCAATCCCTAGTGAGATTCCAACGGCCTTGTTTGTAGGAATGGAAGAGCCAATTCTCAAATTCATTGTGGAATTGCAAAGGGCCCTGAACAGCCAAAACAATATTGAGAAAGAACAAGTTGGAGGACTAAAACATCTCAATTTCAAAACTTATCATAAAGATGCAGTAACGAAAATATTGTGATATTAGAGTAAAGATAGACACAAATAGACCAATGGGACCGAAATGAGTCCAGAAATAGGCCTGCATATATTTGGACAACTAATTTTTGATAAAGATGCAAACCCAGGGAAGAAAATATAATCTTTTCAGAAAATGGTGCTGGAGCGATTGTAAATCTATATGATAAAGGACAGAAGAAGGGAGAGAGAGAGAACAACTTTTATCCATACATTACCCCGTATGCAAAAAGTTATTCAAAATGGATTAGAGGCCTAAACATAAAATCTACATCTATGAAACTTCTCAGAGAAAACAAGAGAAAAGGGCACCTGGGTGGCTCAGTCAGTTAAGAGTCTGCCTTCAGCTCAGGTCATGATCCCAGAGTCCTGAATTGAGCCCCACATCAGGCTCCCTGCTTAGCAGGAAAAGTCTGCCTTCTCCCCCTACTCCTGCTCATGCTCTCTCTCTCTCACTCTCTTTCAAATAAATAAATAAAAATATTTTTAAAAATAATAAATAAATAAAATACTTAAATCTTTTAAAAAGGAAAAAAGAAAACAAGCAAAAAACCTTGATGACCTAATATTAGGCAGGGATTTCTTAAGTATACCCCAAATGCATGAGCCATAAGAGAATAAACCATGGAAATGGAAATTACACTATCAAAATTAAAATCTTCTGTTCTTCAGAAGACACTTAACAAAAAAAAAAATAAATAAATAATATTCCACAGACTAAAAAGAAAATATTCGCAGAGCATATATTTACAAAGTACTTGTATCCAGAATGTATAGAGAACACTCAACACTCAATAATAAGCAAACAACCCACTTCTTAAAAATGGGTAAAAGACTTTGGGGCACCTGGGTGGCTCAGTCAGTTAAGCATCTGTCTTTGGCTCAGGTCATGATCCCAAGGTCCTGGGATCGAGTCCCACATCAGGCTCCCTGCTCCGTGGGGAGCCTGCTTCTCCCTCTGCCTCTGCTGCTCCCCCTGCTTGGGCTCTCTCTCTGTCAAATAAATAAATAAAATCTTAAAAAAAAAAAAAAAAAGACTTGTACTTCATCAAAGAAGACATGTGTGAGGTGCCTGGCTGGCTCGGTCAGCAGAGCACGCAACTCAGTGCCCGTGTCATGAGTTCAAGCCCTATGGTGGGTGTAGAGATTACTTAAATAAATATAAAAAAGAATTTTAAAGGACATGTGAATGGCAAATAAGCAGATAAAAACGTGCTCAACATCATTAATCACTACTGGAATGCAGATTTAAACTAGGGGGAGACACCACTACGTGCCCATTAAATGGCGGAAACAAGCACATGCTGGCACAGATGTGGAGAAGCTGGAGCTCTCGACCGCCGGTGGTAGAAATGCGGTGGAAAAGACGTTGGCATTTTCCTTCTCTATATCCAGGCATTCAGTTTCCACATATGTTCCCAAGAGAAGAGATCGTCCATGTCCATACAAAGATCTGTATATGAGTGTTCGGAATATCTTTGTTCCTAATAGCTCCAAACTGGAAACCATCCCAGCAGGTGGAAGGAAAAACGAACTGGGGTATACAAGGGAACACTACCGGCAACCCAGAGGAATAATGATGTATTGGACAACTCGGATGGACTTTGAAAGAGGCCAGAGCAAAATAAAAGGGTGCATCGCGTCCCGTATGATTCCGTTTATTTAACAGTATAAAGTGCAAAGTACTCCTTAGTGACAGAAGCAGAGAAGTGACTCCCGGGGAGGGAGAAGGACAGTTTGCAAAGGGATCAACAGAATTTCGGTGGTGACAGGCAAGCGCACGGTCCTGACTGCGGTGAGGGCTTGGTGAGCGGACGCACATGACCTGTTCCCCGGGCTGCGCACTTGACCCGCGGGCAGCTTGGCGTAAGGTCGGTCCCATCTCAGTAAGTCCGTCCGCGGCGGTTGTCGAGGCCGTAAGTGCCGAAGCCCAGGGGACACTTGGTCGCCTGCGGGCCGAGAAGGCGGCGGGCGGGGCGGGCGGGGGCCCGGGGCGCGGCAGAGCATCTCCCCCCCACGTCCGCGCCCCCACAGCCCGGGCGGTTCCTCCCTTTGGGCCTGAACCCGGGCGTGACACCTCCACCGGACCAGGGGCCGAGGCCGGGAGAGGAGCCGCTCGCGGGCGCCACCGCAGCCCGTTCCGCGCGGGAGGGACCAAGGCCGGCGCGGCTCGGGGACCGTCATTCACCCGCCGACCGCCCCGGGCAGCCCCCGCGAACCCGCGGGAACCGACCTGAGGGGGACAGACGTCTCCCAGGTCCCTTCAGAACCGACGCGGCGCCGCAGCCGCTGGCGAGCCTGTTGGTGAGGAGCACGAGGACGCTCGCTCGGGGACACCTGGTCTCGGCGACACCTGGTCTCGGCCGCGTTGGAGCCAAATCCCCCACCAGCGGCTGCGGACTCTGGGGTCGCTGCGAAGCCGCGGGGACAACACCGAGATTCCAGGCCGCCCCGCCCGACCCCCACGGGGACCTGGAGTCCAACAGCCCCAGCAGCCCGGGCCTGAGGCTGGGGTGCGGCAGCCACAGTGGGGGGACCGAGCGGGCTCGGTGAGGCGGCAGGCGCCCTCATGTCCCTGGCGCCGGGGAAGGGCCACCGCCGGTCCACAAAGACCCAGGACAGCCGGGGCCGCCAGCAGGGAGGCTGGAATGGATGGTTCTAGCAGACCCTCTGCCTCCCAGCGTTCCGGGACAGCCGGGGCCCGGAGCTCACAAGTCACAGGGCCCTCCCCAGGATGAGGGGAAAAGGCAGAAGAGAAGTTACTGTTTCTCACTACCACAGCCCACGGACAAGCCCTTGAGACAGGCAGAGTGACATTCCCCGAGGGACTCAGCTGCCGGGATGTTGACGCTCTGCCAAGGGCCAAAGGCGATCCTAGCCCAAACACCCCACCCCCTGGCATCTACCTCAACCCACAGAAATTCCTCTGGAAACTTCCTTCTAGAGCCCCCAAGATACGTGGGGCCATCCCCAGCCTATGGCCCACGGATACGCATCAGGACCAAGGTTTTCGTAGACGGTAACTAATGACCTTTTCCTGACAACAGCTGCCCCTCGAGGCCCTGGAAGCCTTGCTTCCAAAACTCCTCAGACACTTGGGCTCTCCGAACCCCCCAACCTAACAATATGTAACGGGCCCCCATGACCCCGGGACAGCTCGTTCTGCGCACATAAAAATCTGCTTTAATAAAATCCCCTTTTTACACCAAGGATGTCTCACCCTCTGTGCCCTTCCTGTCCCCGGCTGTGTGCTGCCGTGGCCATGGAGGCCACGGACCCCGAAGCTGGAGACGGTGGCGGGATCCGACTGGAAACGGCGTTTGGAGGTCTCAGGCGTCTCCTTCGAGGCGGCTTCTTTCGGGGAGCGCGGGCCGACCCCAAGGCCGGGAGAACATCTCGGTGAGTTTCGTGCGCGGGACGATGGTGGCTCTGCAGGGCGGGAGGCGCGGGCAGGGGTCAGCCCGGGCCGGGGGCTGCCGCGCCAAGCACCCCCACGGCCGCGGGTTCCGGCGGTCGCGCTTTGGTGTCTGGTCGCGCTGCGGGTGGCTCGGTCCGAGCGCCTTCGTCATTCTAGGGAGACAAGCCAAAGGGCAGCTCCGGTGCGGGTGGGCCGCTTTCCCGGCACTGCAGGAAGGAGCAGGGCTGGCGGGGACCTCAAAGCTTCTGCTGGGACGGGCCGCGCCTCGGCTCACACGCCGGTGGCCAAGGGAGGTCCAGTGGCCGAGCCCGCAGCCAGGGGGACGCAGGCAGGTCCACTCCCCCGAAGCGGCAGCCGCAGGGAGGGAGCTGACATGAGGGGCCCAGAGAGGGGCGGCAAACATGCGCGACAAATAACACGAAGTCCTAAAGGCCCCGGGAGCCATGGTCACTTAACAGGGGACCCTAGTCTGCGGTCACCACATTTCAGGGCAAAAACCTCACAGATGCGAGAACATTGGGAGGAAAACGGCAATCTAGATCTTATGACTCATTTAGAATGTTCTCATTCCCGATTGCTATAACTCAACGGGATAAATTGGTCTGTTCAAACTCAGAAAAACCATTTAGGGCCTTTCAAAATCAAACGAGGTGCCAAGAAGGCATTTTGAAAGAGGCCATTAATAAAGGACTGAGCAAGTTACCCCTGACTTATTAAAGAAGAGAATGATTTTATAGATGAGTCCATTAAAAAGTATTCATGAGATATTAGGGCTCCGAGAACTGGTTGAATAGGAGGGAACGGAAGATAATTAGGGCAGTTAGAAATCTTACTTTGTGAGCTTGCCAAAAGGAAGAATTCCTACAGTCATTCTCCAACGGACAGCTCTACGGCTCTGTAGGGGGCGAAGGCACAGTCCCTGCTGGGGGGGGGGGGGGGCTCTCGTCTGGTTTGGCCAGTAAAGACCAATACCTACACAATGCACAAAGAAAGAGACGGCCCCTCAGATGGCGGCACGCAGGGCCTCTGAGGGGCCATAGGTCTCAGCCCGGAACTGAAAGGCAACCGAGAAAGGGGAAAAGTGAGAGAGTGCTCAAGGTGAAGGGTACAGTACTTGCAAAGGCAGGGATTAAACTGCCCTGCGTTAGAGGGCAGGGCTGCCAGTAGCTGTTCAATGCCCACGTGTGAATTAGAAAAACACGCCGCCATTACATAATTTAAAAGTCAGTTAGGGATTTTACTGTGAGCTCCCCTGAGTGTTACCTGTGGAGGTTCCCATGGGAGGAAGTTTTGATGGGAAGCCCTCTGTTCTGTATAAATTAGTATACGTGCACGATGTGAACTTCCTGAATAGGCAGCGGCTTATTCAGTGTGCAACCTGAGCACCTGTACATGCAGGGCCTTGTTGGGACCTTGTCGGGACCATAAAGTATATTCATGGGTGGCTGGGCCCTGTGTATTAGGGGGTGAAGAAGGAAGGAGGAAGTAGTGGCGGGAGATGTGGTTTAAAAGGTGCCTACAGCCAGACCCCGAAAGGCCTTCCACGCCTTTGTGCAGCGGCGGGCCAGAGAAAAAGGGGTGTGGCAGGGGTATGTTCTGGAGCTCACTGGGGCTGCAGGGAGGGTGTGAGAGGCTCAGTACAGACCCCAGAACATGCAGGTCCTCATCCCGGGAGCCCGTGAATGTTCCCTTATGTGGCCCAAGGAGCCTTGCAGCTGTGATGAGGGTAAGGATCTCAGAGATGGTCCTGGGTCATCCGTGTCATCACGAGCCAGCCAGGGGCAGAGAGAGATCACACTGCGGGGGGGAAGTGGCGGTGACAACGCAGCTACACTGCTTGCTGGCTCCGAAGGTGGCGGCAGGGGCCGGGAGCTCGGGGCTGCAGCCCCAGGACTGGAAAAGACCAAGAAATGGAGGCTTCTGGCCCCGCACGGCTGTTTCAGCCTTCTGAGCCACACAACGGCAGGGGATAAACGGCGACAAGCCTCATGCACACACACTTGGTTTTCTTTTCGGGTGTGTCTGTGTGCGGGCAAAGCCGCTGGGTCTTTTCTGGTTTTCCCATAAAAGTCAATGAACGCACGTGAGCTTTCGTGAACAGAACAGTCAAGGCAGCGCGTGGGGATTTCCCCTGGTTTTTAGTGAACCGAGTTTTACGCCCCCAACCCCCGGCCTGCAAACACCATCCATACCCCCAAGCAAGGGTTGTAATTCGATGCCTTACAGCAGCATCGAGGAGCGGCCAAAGAAATGGCCGAGTTGAGATTCTGAGTCACGAGCTGTCAGAATTAGAAGGCAGACGGTGCGCGGCTGCCCGCTCCTGGAAAAGCCTCGGGAATTCGAATCATGGGCTTTTAAAGCCAGAGACGGCGGCTCTACTCAGCGGCCGGCGGGCGCACCAGTTATAGACAGACCCGCACGGACTCGTGGCCAGCGGGTGCGATCGAGCGTCCCCTCCCGCGGTCCCCTCCGGTGCTCCAGAAGAGTGGGACGGCCCGGGGAGGAGCTCCAGGCCCGAGTGTCCCGACCGTAAACAGCTGGCCCCGTGAGCCGGACGGGCAGGGGTCACCCGTCGGGAATGTCGGCTCGAGGACAGGCTTCTTGATGTCCCTCGTAAGCTCCGAGTCCCCACGGACCGGCGGCACGAGTGTCCCTTTCTGTGGCAGATCTGGGTGGAACCGAAGTCCCCGGGACGCCGAGGGGACAGGACAGGGCAGGGGCAGCCACTCTTTCTGCGACTGGTCAAAGATTCAGGCGTCCCTGTCACAAGGACTTGCGCTGTGACCAGCGGCCAGACAACGCCGAGGGGTCAGGTGTGACGGGGTCCCACACAGCTTTACTTGGGACACAACTTTGAATCTCATACCATGTTCACGTGTCACGAAATAGTCTTCTGGGTCTTTCCCCCCAACGGTGTAAAACCACAAAACCGTTCCTGGCTTCAGCTGCCCCCAAATGGGTCACAGGCTGGATTTGGCTCCTGGGCGACCTGGGGTCAAACTCAGGAGGGCATCGCAGTCAGGGGACGAGGACGTGGAGCCGACGTGGCTTCTCTGATTACGGGGACTCGGCTGCGGGCTGGGGGCGTGCAGGGAGGGGAGCGCCGGACCGCCCCGGTCGGTTGCCCGGTGTGCGCACACCTCTGTGGCCTGGCCGCCCCGCACGCTCTCGGGCTCCCCGGGCGGCCCAGCACGGGGAAGGGGTGACCATTCCACCCCGCGGGGACGGGAAGGAGGGGGCGGCTTTGTCCCCGGCAGCCTCCAGGGGACCTCCACGGGCGACCTGGGGTCCCCGCGGGGCTGGCAGTGACGCTTCCTACGGCAAACGGCCCTGGCCTGCGGGGCCCACGGGAGCCTGGATGGCCTGACGTGCCAGTGGCCAAGAGGGACGGTCCAGCGAGCAGGCGCCGAGGCGCTGCCCCAGCCGGCCCAGACCCCGACCCCGACCCCAGGAGAGGCACCTGGTAGTCAGGACCGTGCGTTGGGCTCGGCGGCAAGTGGCAGGACCAGCCCAGCGGCCCCAGTGCGTCCCAGATCCGCCCCGCAGCCTGCGGGGACCCCGGGGCGGGCGGCTCCGACTTCGCGTCCTCACAGGTTCTGCCCAAGCGGGGAAAAGCCTCTTCTCTGGCTGGACGCGCAGAAAGCCCGGGGCCTCGCGTGCGGAGCGCCGGGCACGGTCTGCGGCTCCAGAAACGGCCTCTCCTTGCGACCTTCTGGTCAACTCCTATTCATCCCTCAAGACCCGCCCCAAGGCCACGTGCCCTGGAAGCTCCTCATTCTCCAGGGCCAGGCCGGTGCCCCGCGCTAGTCCCGGCGGAGAGTATTTCGGTCTTACTTTGCCGAATGTTCATCTCTGGCTCAGGGGAACCGCTTCGGCCCTCAGCTGAGACGGGGGCGAATCCTACACAGCCCGGGCAGGTGCCCCACGCCTCTTCGCGGCTAGAGGGGCTGCACAGGCAAGAACATATCCTCGTGGCAAATGGAGTCGTCCGTGCTCTGCGGACTTATATGGTTAATATATATATATATGGTTATATATATGGTTAGTAAGACTTAAAAGAGAAGTCTGATGGATCCCCCCCTTGATTTATAGAGCGACTGGAGAGAAGGGCGCTCTCTTCCTTGTCCTTTTCCGTCCTGTCTTTGAACGCGACTGAGTGTGTGATGTCTGGAGCTGTGACAGCCATCTTGAGCCCGTGAGGCAAACCGTCTGAAGATAAAAGCCGACGTGTTCAAACGATGCAGTGGAAGGACTGCAATGTGTCTGCGTCTTTGGTTCTTCATATTTATGTTTTAAAGATTTTATTTATTGGGCCACTGGGATGCTTCGGTCGGTTAAGCCTCTGCCTGCGGCTCAGGTCATGATCCCGGGATCCTGGGATCAAGTCCACACTGGGCTCCCTGATCATCGGAGATTCTGCTTCTCTCACTCCCTCTGCCTGCTGCTCCCCCTGCTTGTGCTCTCCCTCTCTCTCTCTCTCTGTCAAATAAATAAATAAATCTTTAAAAAATATATTTTATCGACTTAATTATTTTTGGAGAGAGAGAGTGTGAGCGGAGGGGGCAGAGGGAGAGGGACAGAGACTCTCCTGCAGACTCCCTGCTGAGCGGGCAGTAGGAGTCAGGCCGGATCTCATGAGCCTAAGGTCATGACCTGAGCCAAAACCAAGATCAGACACTCGGCAGACTGAGCCACCCACGTGCCCCTGGTTCTTCCTCTTTACATCCAGCCTGGGGACCGGCGGCTTCCAGATTGTTCGGTTGAGACTGTAAGAATGCTCACTGCTTAAAGCCGCATTTAGCAGGTGACCCTGCCGAGGAGCGCTGCGGGCCGATGGCAGCGGCTCCGTACTCCTCAGAGTAAACAAGGTCTTTTCCTGCCTAGCACTCGCCTAGGGAAATGAAAAGACAAAACCACCTCAAACTTGAAAATTATTAAAATTCGGCCCATGTTTTGTTTCCAACCATCAGTTATTTCAAGTCAGGTACAAAGTGAATAAAAACGTTCTGTGGCTTGAACATAAACCCAGAGGCGGGACTGGCGCGGCCTTGCCCCTCTGCTCTGGGGGGCATCACCTGCTTCCCCAAGGTTCGGCCTGCGCGGAGAAGCGGGAACCAGGACGCTCTGCCCCCAGGGTGGCAGCTCGCTCCCTGGTAACCCCCAGCGCCAGGGACTGCGCAGAGAACTTGCAGAGTTCTGTGCGCAGTTGCCTACAGTGGAAAAAAATCAAGGCGAATGTATACTTTCCCCAGCAAGCCAATGACATCCTCTGAATCCGGTTAATCACGAGCAACACGGTCAAAAGTTGGGGTTTAGAACCGG